>CAJPEX010002042.1:23300-45016 GCA_905338405.1 Notodromas monacha
ATATCCTTCCTTCCTGTATGAACCAAGTGCCAAGGCTTCTAGGGAGCCCAGCACCAAACAAAGAGTCCCAAATAACTCATGCAATGATGCACAGCATTGTCTTTGATTCTGTCTATATTAGCCCATCAGAAACACAGAAAAATCCACCCAAGGAACCACTTTCCTCCTCTTCCTTCTTCCTCCCAAATAAACTCAGAATTCATTCCACTGCCAACTTTCCAACTGAATGGAGCTAAAACCTCATCTTAATTATTACTAAGCTCTACTAAGGTCAACACTGTTCAAGGCTCAGACAATGAATTCCCAGATCCTGGGAGAGGATCCTCTTTACATAGCTCAGGTACATATATGCAGGGAGAGCAGGAGAAATGCCATTCCAGCCAGTTTGAACTTGCATGGCAAGAGGATCATTAAAACTAGGTCAGGTCACCACTTGCAGGGAATACATTCCAAGCAGGAAAAGTGGAAGAGATTCCATTACCTTTTGTTTGGACAGGGAGTGAACCAGAACCTCAAGGTAATTTAGGACTCTTATGAAACAACCTGACATTTTCTCAACAAGTGAGGAAATGGGCAACCACATTAAATACAACTGACACTTGTTTCTGAGTTGACACATTCCTCAAAGACAAATGATCTTTACAGGGTTTTCACTCTTTTGGGAAACTTCCTGGTATTCTACAAAAAGGGAAATGAGTGGACCCTGGTTTGCTAATGGAAGACGGTTGATCCTTTCCATTGACCTGAGAGAGTTCACCAAGTGTGATCTCTTTGAGTGAGGCTAAACAGGGGTTTACCCTTTATAGGATAACAGAATTTTATTGTTTTCCTAATCCAAATTATAGCTGAGGATCCTTGAAGTCCTCAACAACTTGAAAGGAAAGTGAACAAGCTTTCATTTGATGCTTTTTCATTATTGCCACAGCTCAATTTGCTGCAGAGGTATTTGAAGTAAAAATTGGTTCACCCTGTATAAGTACATTACAAAAATGCATGGTGAAATTGGGCAGGAAATGTTTCCTTGATGATTTCACTCACCTCTGGAAGATTTGATCCAAGTTTTGCTTTGCCAAATATTGACGTTTTTGGTCCCTTGGGATTCTCAGACCAAATTTCATGCATAAAGGTATTCATATAATCTTCCTCCCAGAAAGCCTTTCGAATCATATTCACACGTGATGAATCAGTTCTCTCTAGATGTGACACATAGTAATAATTATATTCAGCTCATCAGGACGTTCATGAATCTTCAACAGAATGGGCGGGGAGTGCGGTTCAAAAGTTAATTTTTTTATACTTTATTATACACTTTTATGATTTTCTTCGGATATGTAGCCGAGTTTTTTTCGAATCGCATTCCTCAAAGTCATTGATATTGTACAGTATATTATGCTCTGAGGAAAAGTTCTCATTACCGAACGTTTTTTCGAAGATTCTTCTGGAATGGTCGTTCTGGTGGGAAATTTGATCTCTTACAGCCGTCACTTTCCTGCGAGCAAAGTTGACCTCCTCCTTGTAGCGGCGAGAAAGAACAATCGGTGTTTCGCATCGCGGACAGACTTTAGGTCCAATTATTTCCATCGGCATTCGCATCCAACGATCCAATCCGTCAACTTCAAACACGTGTTGGCATTGCACAAGCACGATGAATCTAGTTGATTAAGAAAGGAATCACAAAATGTATAAAAGTTGAAAGAAAATCACAGACCGCAATAAGTGCTGAAGATGCTGATAATTTTACCAAAGCTTCTGCGTATTCAATAATCTTCAAGCTTGACACAAGAATTACTGAAAGATACAAACCCGGTATAATTACCCTCAAAATAAGCAAACAGCGCAAAATCGCACAGATATGAAGTGGATTTGATATCCCAAGGATGGAGATATAACCTTTCTCAAGTTTCAAACATCCAGAGTTTTTCAACTTCATTTTAAAATAAATACAGTGAGACCCTGAGATGCAGACATAATTGGTGCATCAAGGGTGTCCCTAAGTTGAATTGTCACTAAGTCAAGTCTTGTTTTCCCATAGACTTACATTATATAATTTTTAATTGGTAGCCCCCCCCCCCCCCCCCCCCCCATGGTGTCCTCATGCCCTTGCCCTGCTAGGCATGCCACTCCCCTCCCCAATTTCCACACACTTGCTGTGCTTTTTTTTCTTTCCCAAATTCAAAAGCATTGCACTGGTATCTGTGTGCCCATTCCAGGCTTTAGCTCCACCAGGGTGTGGGGAAAGTTTGTGGCTCATTCAGCCAGTCCCAGTCAAAGCTGATGGGACAGAGTTTTTTTCTCTCTTGCTCAGTGCTATAATGCACTTGGAAAATATATATCTAATATTGCCAGACATTTAAATGTTTGGCACAGAAATTAATCCAACCCACTTTTGGGTTCATTTATTTTAGTATATCATTGAAATATCAATTATTTAGCCCCACCTACTGGGGCTCATTTTATTTAGTAACATTGCATTCATTTATTGTGTTAGAATGATGTGCTGTGTTACTGATGTACTGTATTTTATTTTCTGTTGTTGCAGAACTTGCTTGCTTTCATTTGTTTGTTCATTTGCTTGCTTGCTTGTTTGTTTGTTTGTTTGGTTTTCCTCAATAAATCTTGTTGTGCTCTCACCCTTGTCACTCCTTTTCATTATAAATGAATCTGATATCACTGTACTCTAGTTCTTTGTGGGTATCTTCTTAAATTAAAGATAAATTAACTGATGTCCCTGGTCCTCCGAATTATTTAATATCCAACTTAAATTCACAATTCTAACCATAATGTGCTTGAAAAAACAAGCGCCACAGTTGACATCTACAAAAATAACATTCAAGTGAAAAAAGTATAGAAGTCCCATGTTGGAGGTAATTTTTTAATATTAGCTAAATGGATGGTAAATTGGTGAGAGAAATGCCCAAAACCTTTTCTTACATGAATTTTAAGATTGGAAATATCTGTTTCATGTAATTTGTCCTGAAATTAATTTGCAATTTTATCACAAAATGTCCCAATGTCAAGTCAGTGTCCTCATGTTGGGCCTTTTTTATTCATTTTTTTCTAGGAAAATAAGTGTCCCTATCTCAAATGGTCCGCAGGTCAAGGTGCCCGCATGTGGGGGTCTCACTGTTCATTACCTGGCATCGGGTTCGTTGTTGACTGCATTCTTGGCCAAGTCAAAAAATGCCACTGTATCTCCTGTGCACTCCCGACAAGGAGGGCAGATTTCTCCGCAGAGTCCAACGCATTTGTGCCGACAGCCGAGAACTTTTTCACACGGTTCGTTGCATTTGTCGTCGCTTCTGCCACACTCCGCGAAACATTTCCTTTGGCAGGGCTTGTGATGGCGACAACCGCATTTACATTCCTCCTGCGAGAGAACGCCGAATTAATGTTTTATCAATATTTGTTTTTAAATTTTTTTTTTATTTTCTTTTAAGGGGTTAATATTTGAACATAATCACTGTATTTCTTCTCCCAAATGAAAAATGAAAAAATCTAAATACAAATACAGTATTTGAATAAAAGGGGCCTCTGAAGCATTAGTAATGTCCTTAATTTATTTCCACCCTTTTCATATAGTAACATCTTTCAAATAAAAAAATAAATACAGCATTTTTAATTCGTTAATTATAATACAATAAAATTAATATTATAAAATCCTGCTTAATATTTTAAAAATAATTATTTTTTCTCCTGAGTAAATAATTTTTAATAGACATTCTAAATCAAAAGACATTTTTAAATTAATACAATAGTATTAATCATTATTTTATTATATCTTTATTGATCATTATACATTTTTATTTTGCTCGATCATCAAAATTCAGCATCGAACAGGCACCGCTTGAACCAAAATATCAAACTGTTGCTGGTATAAATCTCAATCAAACGGGATAAATTCCTTCGTTATGACAAAGAAGAATTAAGAAGAAAAAGAAGATGTCCCTCACCCAACAAGGAGAACAAGGCTCCGAGCACAAATCAGCACAGGGAGAATGAGGACACGAATGACCACACGGTTCTCTGCAGGGCGGGCAGTTGAACCCGCAAGCAGCCTTACAAACATGTCCGCAGACGAGTTTGCGTTCGCACGGCTCATCGCAAGGCACATGTATCCTGCCTTGAAAACACTCGGAGCATTTTCCAGAGCACACGTGTCCGCAGGACAGAAGTGACCCACAGGGATGATCGCAGTAATCCATTTCCTCTTCCATCGACAATATTTTGCCACTGGTGATGATGTGACAGGGTAGTCTCACTTGATGACCGCACCTATATATATACAGTAATACGAAAAAAAAAGGAATAAATCATTTTATCCCTTCCAAAAACAACAATCTGGTTGATTAGCGTTGCAATATACAGTGAGACCCCCACATGCAGACACCTCAACATGGGGACACTTATTTTTCATTTTAAAACATCATAAAAAAGGCACAACATATGGACACTGACTCAACATGAGGCCATTGCATGATGCAGTTGCTGATACATTTTAGGAAAATTGACTTTTATCAGGCTTAATTGCAAGAAACAGATATTTCCAACCCTAAGATCTATGCAAGAAAAATTCTTTGGTACAACTTTGCCCATCCATTCAGCTAATTTAAAATAATTACCTATAGCAGATGGGACTTCCTTCTCTCTTTGTGACTTTGATGTTATTTTTACAGATGCCAACATTTCAATGAACTGTACAGCGGTATACTATTCAATGCTCCAAATGTTCTTATTGAGTTGAAAAGATATTCACTGAATCAAATTCAAGTGGCAAACAAATTTTCTTCATGGAATTCTGAAGAATATTTCTTCTATAAAACACCAATTAAAATTATACAATGTAAGTCTACAGGAAAACCAGACTCAACTTAAGGACAATTCAACTTAGGGACACTCTTGATGCACTATAATTATGTCCACATCTGGGGGTCTCACTGCATATTGACAGACCTTCCGTCCTTTCCAGCAATGTCCATCATGACTGTGCATCTCGTCGTGCAGCTACTGGAACACTTCTCCGCACACTTGTGTCCGCAAGTCAATACCTTCCCACACTTCTTCTGGCAATGGATATTTTCAGAAACTTCGGAACATTCCACTATTACGAAATGTGAGCAATCAGGGATTATTTTCTGCACCTTCACGCGACAATCTCCGCAGGGTTCTTGGCACTTTCTTTGGCATCGGTGACCGCATTTCAAGGTTTTCTCGCACTGGTACAAATGAAAAACAATATAGTCACAAACGCGATAAGGACATAAAACGACAGAATAAATCCTGGAATATATACTTCGCAGACAAGTGGCAAATTCTACCAATCGCAAATCATGCGAAACATTGTACATTGTGCAATATTAATGAGTGTGTAACCATATGGTTATACTAACCTTGGCTTCGCAAATCACGTCACCTGCTTCCAGCAGGTGACACAAGGTTTTCATCACAGTATGGCCGCACGTCAACAATAACTCCGTGATCGGCTCTTTACATGGTGGACAAGGATCTTCAGAGCACATCGCTGCAACATTTATTTTACATTAAAAATAAAATAAAATCCTCGATCATTAACCAATAAAGATAAATCCGTGCTTGCGCCACTCAGCGCGTTCCAATAAAACAGAGAAATTGAAATCAATTATTTAATGATTTAATCAATCCAATCACAAATATCAAGTCAACTATACCAGAGGTTTTAAAATCCTTCCCCCACAATTTCAAATTTCAATGCTTGTATAAATGATAGGAAAAATTGAAGGAGGCCAAAGGCGAGAAATTGTATTGCCGAATCAATGAGGAATTTTGTATTTTTGCAACTAGAATTATCCTGTAGCAATAATAACATAGGTTGTGCGGCTAAAAAACATATAAATTATCTGCTTGATTAATTATAAACATTTTTCCCAGGGTTGAGTGAAATGGGCCAATTCCAAATGAGTTTACAGCACAGCATATACAAAGCACGTTCAATTTTTTTTGGGAATTAATCCAAGCAGAAAGTCACCAATTCTAAATGAAAACACACTGCTCTCACCTGGATGAGTTGAAATTTTAACGCCTTTTTAAAATTCTGTCAAAATAATCTAATAAAATATTATTCAGCTCCAATATAAAGTGAGACCCCGACATGCAGACAATTGAAATAGGGACACTTATTTTCCCATAAAAATAATAATAAAGGCCTAACATGGAGACAGTGACTTGACATAGGGACATGTTGTGCTAAAATTGCAAATAAGTTTCAGGCCAAATTACAAGAAACAGATACTTCCAATAAACCCTAAATTTAATGAAAGAAAAGTTCTTTGGCATTTCTCTCATCAATTTACCATCCCTTTAGTTAATAAAAAAAAACCTTCAGCATAAATAAGGGACTTCCTTCTCTCTTTTTCACTTGATTTTTATTTTTTTTTACAGAAAATGCCAACATTTCTATGTACTGTACAGAGGTATCAAAATTCAATGCTCCATAGTCCATGCTGTGTAGAAAGGTATGATTGAATGAAATTCATTTGGGAGACCTTTTTTCATGGAATTATGATGAGCATTTTGTCCATAAAACGCCTATTAAAAATTACATGTCATGTAAGTCTAAGGGAAAATGAAACTCAACTTGGGGAAATTTTGACTAAGGGACACTCCTGATGCACTGATTAGGTCTGCATCCTATGGTCTCACTGTATATAGTCATAGAATGTAACAAACATTTTCACAAATCCTAATTGGGCAATAGCTTGTGAATTAATTGCTCAGAGCATTCAAGGAATTATGAAATGTGTTCGCCATAACAACATAAACGCAAAAGAGATACAAGATACAAAAAGCTACCTTTGCAAGGATGATTTCGAGGACACAATTTTTCACATCGTTTCCAACATTTTGTAATCAAATGCTCCGGGTCTTCACTCGCGTGACAATGTCTTCTACAAGCATGTCCGCAATTCAGCTTGGCGACGCACTTCTCTCGGCATTTCACCTGATGAATTGCAGCATAAAGGCGTTGACAAAAATTCAGGGGAGCATGTAATTGAGAATTCGTTAAATACTGTATATCGATATACAGATAATCCAGAAGAAACAGTAAGATTACCGGGAAAATTCCATGGAATCCCAATTAAAAAGACAAGGGGCGTGAAGTACAAAATAAATTACAAGTTCTACATGAATATTATCGGATAAATCAAAAAATTTAAAAATATAGACTTCGAAATCCGCTGGAAGCCAACCGATTCAATTTTTCCTGAGCAATCCATTTCTTGCACATGCTTGCAGGCCACCAGCATTCGTTCAACCCTCGCAATACACGGAGGACAGGGCTTCCTACCGCAGATATATTGGCATGCATGACTTTCGCGACACTTTCCTTCACAGGGCTGCTGACATAAATTTTCTTCACTTTCGTGGGTCTTGTCCTTCACGTGACACGGTCGTTGGCACAAGTGGCCGCATGAGTCAATTACTTTATTGCACATCTGAAAAAACACCAGAATCACAAAACTCATGAAATACATTAACGCTCGATGAACAGATGAGATGCAAGTTAAGATATAAGGAAAAGGGGTGGGTCAACTTACTTTGGTGCAACCACCAGTGACAGGGAATTCACTGGATTTGGAGACGGAAATAACCTGATCCGGGTGATTTTGACAACGTAGGGGCAACGCTTTTCCAATCTGGTTTTCCTTCACCAACACATCTCTTATCTTCCTCCACAGTTCGCTAGCAGAAACCAACGCGTCCATGTTCCCAATGATGAACAATCCCTTTTTCGCACGCGACAAAGCAACATTAACTCGATTTTCTGTCTTGAGAAACCCGATGTTTCCTTCAAGGTTGCTCCTCACGAGGGATAAAAGAATAATGTCGTTTTCTTCGCCTTGGTAGCTGTCAACCAGTGAGATTTTAACGTCTTCACACGTCGGGAAGTCAGCGATCAACTATATAAAAGGGATCGATAAGATCGGGTTTTCAATTCTAGGACGAATTTATAGCGTTCATTAACGACTGTCAGAAGAAAAAAAACAACGGAACACATTTTGCAATCGACCATTTCGAGATTAATTTATTATTCTAATCAGCATTCAAACGTTGTGTCGCGGGTCGACTAGATGTCGCCCGCAGCACAAGCCACAACAAGCATGAAAGAACAACACAGGGTACAAAAGATACGCTGTACCCGAAAACAAATTAGAGAAAAATACTGTACCAACATAAATAAAAACAATTCAGAAGAATTCCGAACACAACAAATCCTGAAGATATTGATCTTCAGGAATCATTCCATCAAGTGAATCATCACTTGATCAAAGGAATTTTGCAGAATTACAAACACAGAAAATTATAGTCACACCCCAATGAAAACTTTGGAGAAGCTTTCCACTGGGGAGGACCTGTCCTGGACATGTGCAAAATCATCAGAGGATTCAGCCAATCCTGCTCTGAACTTTGGAGAGACAAGACCTGCATTTTGTGTGTGACATATACTTTGGTTGAGAACATTGTGGACTTGGACATATAAACAGACATTGAGGAGTTTGAAACCCTCAGGCTGCAAACATCTGATTGTGCTTATTAGTTTATTTCACTATAAACCCAATCTTTGTGGTGAGATACGTCTCAGGGACCCCCCACACTTTGGAAGGAAGAAAGTATTGGTAATTGAGACACAAGAACAATAACTTAATAGTTTCAACAATGACACAACAGAGGGATGAGTCAAGTTCAGCCAATCAATGCGATCCAAGATTTTTCAGACATTTCAAGTCATTTTTTTCTTCCTTTGAAGAAAAAAAACACGATAAATTCACCGTAGCATTTAGCGCATGAATTCATTTCTTCATTATAAGCTATTCATTATAGAAGAAAAAAAACACGATAAATTCACCGTAGCATTTAGCGCATGAATTCATTTCTTCATTATAAGCTTTAAAATTTCAGGTAGAAATCAAATGATTTTCTCCCTCGGGCAAACTTTCTCCAGATGTTTCACTTCAACAACATTGAGAAATCTTGCTCAGCTGAAATACTTTTCAGTATAGATGTCAAATGCATTAATTTGCACGTTGAAATATGGATTGTCGAAGGGATCATGAAAGTCACTCACCTTTTTAAAGACGAAAAGTTGTCCCGAGTACCCGGTCAGAATTGTGATTTGTTCACGCTCGTATCCTTGCAACAAAAGATAACGACACAACGAAAGCAAAAACTCAGCCTCGACTTCGTTGCTCTTGCTCTTCAGGTCCTCATTCTTGAAAAATAACGCGTATCAGAACTACCGAGATATAATAATGCACCTCATCCTGATTTTTGGATTCACGTTCGAATAACTTTTCACTTCAAATTCTGTCAAGGACTCACCGATTCTTCTGGAGCATTGTGTTCAATAAAAAACACATTCTTAGCCACGCCAAGAACGTCGTCATAGAGCGTGACACTGTCGTGATCTTGCAAATCTTCGTAGACATTCAACTTGATCAAGTTTGATATTTCCGGCCTCATCCGATGCTGCTGTCGTAAACGAGCGTACGGCACGCGGTTCTTGACCATTCTCTCGAACAAAGACACATCCAGTCCGTAGTTTTTGGCGAGATCGTACACAGTTGTTGTGGGCCTCAGTTGCTGTTGATCCCCTACAGCGAATTTAAAAAAATGTTATCTTCATTGAGTTTACAAAGATGAGACCGCTGAGCGAGAGATATTTCTTACCTATCTGAATCAGATGCTCGCAATGAGAAGTCAGACAGCACACGATATGCGATTCCAAAACCTCAGCTGCTTCTTCGACCACGACTGCAGAAAAACAAATAGCTCATCATCCTGTCATTCTTGACCACAGATGCCATACATGCTCATACTTTATACTAGGCCGAACGATTTTTAAAATATTGCTGCATTCATGAGGGCAAAACGTCGAGATCCAAGTTTTACAGATATGAATACACAACTCACGAATTTTTGATCTCATGTTGTGCACGAGAGACATGTTCCGAGCAGCTCCAGTCGTCGTCATTCCAACGATGTCCAAAGACCGAGCATACTGTATTAGGTCTCCATCTTGGGCTTCCTTGTATCTTTCAACCAGCTGCCTGTACTCCTCCAGTGAAGCATCAATTTTGCTTTGTACAATCCGCACAAATCGGTTTGCCCAATACCGGTAAATCAACCACCGGTTTTCCAGGCGGGCGTTGATCCAATTTATTTTCGGTCCGACTAATTTTTCAGGCGGTTCAACGAGGTCCAAGTTTGCCGGGACTTTAAGAAATACTGAATCTTCTTCCATCTTAAAACGCATCATTGACCAGTTTTCTAACCGCCATTCAGCTTCCATCAGGTCTTGAGGTCGTGGTACAGCATATCCGTTCCGGGAGCTTCCCTCCTGATGAGAGCATTTCAAGGTTTGGAGCGTGATATAAATTATTATGTCATCAACAATCGTCCATGTAATCGTAGAAAGAGGCAGCTTTTCAAGTCGTGTTTTTTCTTATCTGAGGCTGTTTTCGCCTTTTCATGTTTCTTTGATAAACGATTCGAATCTCTCTCGTCATCATGTGTCAATAATAGTCTAAGCTTCAGCCTTCCGCCGAGTTAAGATTTAAAAATTCCTTTTAAAATCTTGCGTACTCCTCAAACATTTACATCGGAAAAACGTCATTCATCTGCACACATTCAGGAAAAACATACAGAACTTCATAAATTCACGGATTGTAAGTATCACATACATTTCTCCTGGCGAGGAAAGAAAACCCTCATGCATATTAAAAAAAAATCGCTTCTATATCGTCTTTCCGAATTTCCAGCATTTCTTCTTCGTCCGACGAACAGCCTCATAAACCCATTAGACCTTCTTACGGTTCCATACAGGTACACAATTTTCGGGTTTCAATTGCCTCATACATACAGCTCATGACTCGGAAGGGTTTTTCTTTTGCCCATCAGGAAACAGCAAAAATATGAATAATTATACAAGTACTCATGCACGACGAACAGCATACATCAACTTCAGAGAGAATTCATGAACGAAAACATTTCACCGATGAACGCACACGCACAGACACCCAGGCAAGAAGCACTTGTCATGAATAAGATGTGCTATCCAAACCTAACCGTATAACAGGAATACATTTATTTCGATTAAAGTCAAGAACTCTTACTGAATCAGATCTGAATTGTACAGATTTCTCAGTTCATTTTAAATTAGCGGAGAAACTGTCCCACGTGGGACCGTGGAAAATTAACGATATTTTGCTTGTTCACGAAAATAAAATTTGGTCTCTTGCTCGAATTGAATACAGGCACATCAGCAGTAGCCTATAAGTTAAAAATCGGGTTCATCACTTTTCGAAAGCGGTAATTCTGAATTAGGACTCACCCACGGGAACAAAGATATGCTCTCATTATAAGGGTTGTAGAAGTCATCAAGCAGATCCGCGATTTTCTGCACATCCATCTTTGCTTGAGCTACAGCGTTTTCAATGCTGATAATGCTGATTTCGCAGTGACGCCGGATACTCTCACTTGCTCGCTCAGCAGTTATGGAGGGTGTGGCATTGCGATCAGTATCATAGATCGATTCAATTTCTCGACGATGCGCTTCAGCCGTAGCTTCGTCGTCGATGTCCAAGTCTACAGCATCAGCCACCCCGTCATGGTCGTTGTTCGCGTAATTCCCCTTATACTCAGTCGGGAATCTTGTCGTGATCTTCCCTTCAGCAAACAGAAGATTTTTCTCCTTGTCGAGAATTTCATGAAAGAAATTTTCAGACATCTTGGCATACGGTAAAAAATTCAACCATTTCGCCAGGCTGAAATTCGAAGGGAAGCAAGACGGAATTTCTATGCCGTAGAACCGCAGTGTCTGAAGTGCTAAGATCCCAGCTCCTGACGATATGCCTGGTAATTTAGAAATAAACCCACAAAACGTTACCACGAAGATTCTCAGCTTGGTTCTCCTCAACCAAATAAAGTCCAAACTGAAAAGGAAAAACCAGATAAGAAGGATACTACTTGATATGAATCACGATGTGGCAGAAACAAAAGTGGAACTTCAATGGAACACATATCCGACACGACACCTGCATGTTCTCATCGTTTTTTCTCTCTCTCATGCTTTTGATGAATTTAAACGCTGATGAATAATTTGAAGCTGATATATTTCAGCAGGTTGAAAAATCAAACACAGCGTATGAATACTTACTGAAGGTACCTGACAAGTTCACAACTGCATGAAACCACGAAGTTGACAGAACCGCGCTACATTCGTATAAAAGGTACTACCATACACATATATTGCAAACATATGGCAACCCTGCGTGTTTTGCATCAATTTAATCCAGAGAACACATCAACAATAGTCAGCAGCAGTTCGCTCAAGGAAATGAGACGGATTGACCAACAGAATACAGGCGCTACTAGGAAATTCGTCAAGTTTTGGGCTGAAAATACTCCGCAGTTTAAATTTTAATCAAGTACTTTGTGCACATTTTTGAAGAAAAAAATGACCAAAAAATGGGGTGCATGCCATTAATTGGGAGAAACATTTTCTTCCTCAGAAAAATTATAAATTCCAAGTCATACTCAAATACTTGATAGGAATTTTATATTGGGCTCCTGCTGCTTACTCAAATATAAATACAGTGAGACCCCAATATGCAGACACCCCATCATATGGACAAGTCAACTTAGGGACACTTGCAAACCAAAAAAAAATAATGCTGACATCCAGACATGGGCTCAAGTTAGGGACAATTTTCTGAAAATTTTCAAAAAACTCAAAACATTTTATTTTCTAATTTTGATATTTTTTGAAGAATTCAAGCTACAGTAGAATTCTGTTACAACAAATGTTGTTGTAATGAATTTTTTTATAACAATAAAGTAATTTTAGGCTGTAATCTCATTATAAAATTTTTTGGCATGATTCTGTGCATTGTCCATATAGAGATTCTTCAAAATATGGCAGAAAATGTAGAAAAATAAGAAGATGTAGCATTAAAAATAAAATGTTATGCATAGAAAATGTGTTGTCCAAAACAATGCACAACAGGAAATATTCTTGGAAATTCTTTAGCTCATCCATTTTAGAATGTTTTCCTTTTTAAATAAACAGTATGTTAGAAGAATGTTCCTCTATATGTTTCAAAGCTATGATAGTGAATAAGTTGATTGAGAAGGAGGTGCAGTACTTTACCATACATTATTTTGCTCATTTTATTTCATTTTCAAGAGGAGCTATACTTTAGTGCAAATGTTAGTTCATTTAAAAGAGAGTTATATTTACATCAAAGGATTTCTCTTCATTTCATCAAAAGTACTCATTTTTTATGCTAGGTCTTGAATTATTTTGTTTTAGAAGCGTTTTAAAGTATTTATTCCCCATTTCCAATAAAATTCCAGTCTGAAATGTGCTAAAAATCATTAATCTCAATATAACACATTCTTTGTTATAACAATTTTTTCTCAGGTCCCTTGGAGTTCGTTGTAACAAGATTTTACTGTATTTATATTCAAAAAAAATTTTTTAAATACTTCATGATAAATTCACTTATTCAATTCATAATCAAAAGCAAGCTGATTTTGAGCTTATTCGTTCAGTTTTTTCAATCATTTGTGCATATTCAGCAAGACTTATTCATTTTCTTTGCTTATTTATTGATCTTGTGTTGACACCAAAAGATCAGATTCTATGCGGTGTGTTCTGCACTGCTGTTATCTTCAACTTGAAGTTGACAAGGGAAACAATTTTCATCAAATTTGTCGAGGGTTCATTTCTAATTTTTGACGAAGAGGTGAACTAATTAAATATATTAGCATTGAAGTCTAAGGGGAAATGAGACTCAACTTTGGGACATTCCAACAGCAGGACACTCTTGATGCACCAAATATGTCGTCATCTTGTGGTCTTACTGTACAATAAATAAATCAGCTAAACAAAATGAACAAATTGATTACCCTTCTTCAAGCTTTCGAATTCCCCCAGCCGTTTTTCCAGATTATTCAACTGGTCCTTCATATCAGGACTCGCTTGCAATGCGAATGCATTTTGTTTCGATTGCAACAAACGCGCGTTTCGGACCGTGAATGGCGCAAGCAAAACACTCTTGGAACGTCCTCCTATTCGTAGAATTTTTCGTGTGAAACGACTAATTCCTTCCAAAAACTGATCCAGGGCGTGATTTGTGAAACAAACTACTAGGATCGGTCCGTCGTCTACAATGTTGTATTTTTCTCGGCGGTACAGGATCGTCTCAACAAGCTTCAAGCCGATGAACGTTTTACCAGTCCCTGGAGGACCTGCGAATATTCAAATAGGGAAAAAGTCAAATTAGGATACAGTGCAGCACCATGAAGTCTATGCCAATAACAATAAGTTCATAACATGGAATATCCTTGTTACCAGACTTCAATGATGTTTGGAAAATGCGAAGTTCTCTAAGACGTCTCTTAAGTCTATACATCTTAATAATAATCATTGTGAAGTATTCTAAAATTTAGTTTTGACAACTTATGGTGTTGAGATTTTTACTCCTTCTTGCAGGGTCAATCAATAAAGAATCCTCAAGAATTCTATAAAATAATGCAAGCGTTATATTTCTGTTATTCTACAATTATGGGCAACAAGCAATGCCGTAGTTCAATGAAAACGTGCTATAACATAAAAATGAATATACTGTAATAAATATATAAATCCAATATTTTGCGGCACACTGTCTGCTGCTGCACGCATATGTAATAACACCACTGACCTTGAATGATGGCGAACTCGTGACAAAGACCAACTTTGAATGCACGAAACTGAGCTTCTTCCAGCCCAAGTTCTTCTGGTTCTGGCCACTGGTCCGTGAACGGATTTACAATACATTGCCTGCCCTTACATTTCAACGGAAAAACTTGTGACTCACTATCCTGATGATCCAGAATATTTTTCGGCAGAGACATGCTTCTTTTCAAATCCACGACGTATTTCTTCAACGGATATTGATCCAAAGAAATCATTTGTAGAGAAGACAATACGTGTCGGTATGCTTCGAAAAATGCAGTACTTTCTACGACCAAAAATTCCGGACCTCTTGTCCATGCATTGAGATCAAATTTGCTGCTTTCAGGACGTATCCTTATGATCCCACGCTTCAAATCATCCACGTTTCGTTCCGCGACAGAGGCAAACAGCACACTTTTAAAATTGTCATTTGTCAAGCATAGCAGAGAGCCAAATATAAGCCGTTTGCTGTTTTTCCATTCCACTCGGCCCAAATTTCTCAGAGAAAATTTCAATTCGAGAGTGACTCCAATTCGGTCGTAATCCGTTCCAGTAATGACTCCTTTTTCATAAATTCTGACTTCTTGAATCTTGCGCCGAGCACCGAATATATCACACTTGTTTTCCATTCCTTTCATCACCTCTGCAACTCCTTCTCGCAACGGCTTCATGAAGTCTTCTTTCATTAAGCGGAATTGAACGTCTAGGTAGTGGTCAGCGTTCAAATATCGACCACTCGAGATATTTGAACGCAAGAACGGCTCCTCATTGCCCAAAAGATCATCCAAAGTCGGAAGAACCGATAATGTGCGGAAGTCTTCAGGAGCTTCATCCAAATGACTTTTACCTCGAAAGGCATTCCTTTTATCTATAGAATGACCTGGTTTTTCGACAGTTCTGCGAAGAATTGTCAGATTCTCACGGACTCGGTTTAACGTAGGCCCCAGTTCGATATCCGCACCCAAAATATTCTCCAGGTCGAGGACAACCATCTTCACTGAATTAACACAGGCTTCGACGTTCATGGCCTTGTCCGCAGGACAACGTCTGACAAGCAAGTCAAACAATGCGATTTCGCATCGCAAAATGTCCCGAACATCCGTGGGCTTCGAATTACACATTGACATTAAAGTTGACAAATTGAACTGTAACAAGGATGAGTCGAGGAACTTCGAGTGCAATATCAATGAAATGACTCTGCCAACGGTGAATTCAAATCCGTGCAACTCCATTGCCTTGCACAGAACTTTCAAAATGTACAGCATTCTTTCGGAGTTATCTATCAGCCGTTCATCTTCTAAAGCTAAGGGAAATCCGGACTTTTCATTGATCACCGCGAAAACTGTGGCTGGATCCTCGCTTTCCGCAAGTTCTCGCAGTGCTCCTAAGCTCATAGGATATTTCCGTTCACGCATCATCCTCTTACAATCTGCACTTGAGTCTTCCTTCGATAACAAACCGCTGTAAATCTGTTCAGTGATGAGGATTTGTTGAAAGAATTTATCGTTGGCGGCCTGCGAAAATGGATGTACATTCAGTTCCGAAATTTCAGCCGACGTTTGCGGTATATCACGTCAAATAACTACCCTACATTCTCTATATATGGATGACGATTTAATTTATTTCACTTAGTTATATGCTGAATCTGGCAAGACCAACAAATGCAAATCTTTCCACACATGACGAAATGAATATATAGCTATATAACTCGCATTATTGGCTTTTTATCTTTCAAAAGTTGGACGTCTAAACTTTATACTGTACATTATACTCGTTCGAAGGACCGAAGAAAATACCTCGCGGATCGGGGGTGAAAAAAGAAGAAAAAAAAACTATACTACGCTGGCCCCCTTTATGTATAGTCCTGTTCTACTTCAGCTAATTGATGAACGTTCACCCTAAATTCATCACATAAAGCTATCATGGGAAAGCTTCATGTCACACTAAAAAGAGGCTGATCCGAACTCCTATATGTATAGGAACCTTTCGAATGAATTCGATCCAAATACTAACCTTCAGTCAGGCATCCATTTTGTGCTTGCAAAATGGGCTTTCTCATCCACAGATTTGGCTGCAATAATAGCTCTCTTCCGCAAAATGTAGTGAGCTAGGTTCGCCTTCCACCGCGAATGCCCCACGGCCGTGATTGGGAATCGAAGGCAATCGATGCGGTATTCTCACCTTCACCAAGTTTAGATTGCAAACTTCTTTTTTTCTTTCTGTAAGATGAGGCGTATCCACATTGTTTTACAACACTACATAACCTACATAATTGGGATACCGTATCTTTCAGGAGAAATTTTCTCAATATGCATTATTCGGAAGCATAATAACGCGCGCATCGCGAAAGCTGCGCATGGATGATGAGTACAATTTATAAGACCAAATATACCTAACAGTTAGCGGAAAAAACTAAGGATCTGATTTGCTCCAACGAAACGACCCCGGCACCCTGCCAAATGGTGTCGCAAAAAATAATCGATTACAATATTTTCACAGTACAAACTCGTCATCAGTAACGATTTACAGGCATTATATACAGCGCGTCAAGCTCGAAATTCTCGTCAGTCTTAAGCCGTTTTTCAAGGATTAAATTCACAACCTCATCAACTTCTCGTCGTGGAATGCTGGGAAGTTGTTTATTTATCCATCACATTTGAAGGGTCATTCACGCATGGATCTGAACACATCAGTGTATTTATGAACAAATGGATGTACAGGAAAAATCAACTTTTATAGTTAGCTTGACTTTCACTTTCTTGAACGCGTGCAGAATGGTCAGGGCTTTGAAGCAGTTTAAATTGTTCTCTCGGAACTTGAGCGGACTGGTGGCGAGGAACAATCTTTCCTTGATCGACTTCCAGCTTCTTCACTTATAAATATAGGACAACTGCATACATGAATTCAAGAATGAAACAATACTTCCAATAACTTTGATGCTCGAACAAATTCCAGTCATCATATCACGAAATACACAAACCGTGATTCAGAATAGTCACACGTCGAATAAGAATGCAGCTGGATCGCGGATCTTCTGTATCAGTTGAAGACTGCCCTCTCATATCTATACGATGAGTCACTACCCCGGATCAAAATCGAGAACTGCGAAGCGATACATAGGGAGTGTGAGTGGAAGCCAGGTAATTGTTGCATCCAGGAGGCCTTCCTGTATTGCCCTCAACGCCATAGAATCATACATTCCTCAGCTCCTATCTATCCATCTTGAAAATCAGGATGCGATTACGGTCTACGTACTGTACCACACTATCTTCGCGAATGCATGGTTGCCAGGTGCTGATGACGTTGACGCTGCATGGAAAGATCTAGATATTCTAGAACGGTAATTCTACCCGAGTTGTGTGAACCGAACTGAAGTGACGCGATTGGCTTCAGGCGAAGATCAAAGATCAAGGTTATTCCAGCCGAGAGTCGTCTGACCAATTCCAACTTCTTGAATTTGTGGAGTGACATCTACAGCATACACTAGTAAGGCATGAGATCAATACGCACTATTCAACCAGAATACCGTACTGGATGCTCAATGTTGTACAATACTGTACTGCACACATTTGCAAACCACATAGCTGCTGTACATGCAGACCAGCTTGTTTTAATGCAAATCCGGACGATCTCCTCCTTAGTTCACATTCATTTTGAACGCGGATTGCAGTAGCACGCACAACAATTATATACAGTATTTATCTGTATGATACTGTACCAAATAGATTCGAAGGAGAAAATAGTAGGGCCAAAAATGTAGGTCCGTATAAGGACAGCTAGGTCTCCAAAATCTGAACACCTGTAAAGTACCAGCAGCATCCATAAAGGGTCACCAGAAATATGAACAGAATATATTGTAGGCCGTATTTGTTCATATGCTCATAATGGAGAACAATAATTGCTCCTCTTCATTTGAGCAAAACTGCGCAGACTACAAGAATCCAACCTAGATGATACCTGAAGGATTTTTGTTCAATAGATGTCGCTCGTACATGGGAATACTGCGTGCATGCACCAGAAATTTACACGCACATTTTTACTGATGGAATTGAATCAGGAATACATCCCAATAAGACGTCTTGATTAGAACAAATTCAACATTCAGCGTCAATATACTGTATAGCTACTATAGCAGAATCTTGTTACAATAGCAAAGCAGGTGGTACCTTTAAAAAAACTTTGTCATGAGCAAGCATTCATAAGAACGAAATTTAAATAACGTACAGTGCTTTACACGGTATAAAAAAGTTATGCCAGAAAATCCTTCACATTGATTAACATGTACTTATGAATGACATTTATTCCCTAATTCAGGAACTTCTCAAATCAACAGTTTGTGGAATTCATTCAAATTTGATTCAAAGAAGATCAATAGCTGTAGAATAACTCGATCAAACTATTGAATCATATACTGTCTCTGTACATGTGTCCACCAGAGTTTCTTCCCCCAAATACAACACATCCAAAATAATTCACATGACTAATGAAAATCCTTTATTGAACTCTCTTGGCTCTTTTGTTGATGGAATATTTTTAAAATATCCCTACTGAAAAACTTATTCCTTCAAAACAAAGCGCACTGAGTAAGCACTCAAAATTTTTTGACAATTACCAATCCAGGTGTGAACAGTTTGATTGGGTTCCTGTCAGTCATTTTTCAAACAGAAAATTTTTCTTGGTTGAAAATCTTCATCAGATGATGATTGCAACTCTTGAATAATACAAGAACCCAGCAGTTGCTGCATATTCATAGTGGCAGGAATTCTGAAATTCAAGATTTGTACAGGCATCAGGATTGAATAAGAACTGAAGGCAGTACAGCGTATCTTACATGTAAAAACCCTTCTGCTCTCCTTGATCTTCATCCTAACACATGTGCTCCAAAACTTGACGCAAACATGTTTTTTTTTTCATTTTGCTAAGCTGGAAGATGATTGACTGAAAGGCCCCGCCATTTTCCGCTTGGATATCTCCGGGGTATCGATTACAGAAATTGTTCTGCTTTCTGTTGAGCGACACCTAGTTGAGAACGCTTCAAAATCAATGTGATGTTTCGGACTCGCCTGAAAGATTTCGCTGCATAGACACAAATCCATTGACAACGGTCACGGCTATGGCCGCTGAAGAATAAGGACCTGTTTCCGCTTCTTCCCACGCTGTTTGCGGATACGCTGGCTCGTTGTGCTTTATTAGGTCCATGCCTAAGAAATATACACCGATTTGAAAGTAAAGTAATGTGCAATGCTATTTTTTTTATATGCTCATTTAAACGCAAGTTTGAACCTCTGAGCTCAGTTTCCCTTGGCACTCGAAGCATGTTCATCAACTTCAGGGTGGCAAAGAGAATGAAACACAGTCCTCCAGACCAAGTAATGAAGGCTGCAGCTCCAATCAGATTCCAAAGCAGAACCTGGGAAAATGACACGACAGGAGCGACATCTTTGTAATAGAAGTGCTCAGCAGTTGAATTCTCCAATCTCTCCGATTTTGAGGAACTTTTGTGCAAGTAAAATTTCTGAATATGAAGGACTTCCTATGAAAAATTTCCATGTACAATTAATCCTCATTGAAGTCCCAGCACAAGGAACTGTCAGCCTTCAATTTTAAAAATCATGCTACAAAGAATTTGCTGAAATCAAAACATAGTCTTTCAGTACATTGGAATGCTGAAATCAGTATTGCTTACTGAATCCTACAAGGAAATGATTTTCAAACTTTTTGTATTTTTTTCAAGAAAACCTGGTCATATTGCAGTCAATGATTACACATTTCCATTAGTCAACATATACAAGTCATTATATAGTCATACTTTTTCATGAAGAAAGCAAGAATATATAATTCATTTCTATGAAAATGAGAAACCATTTCAACCATATTTCTGGCACTTTACAGTAAGTACTAGTACTTTACTGTACTAGTACTTACTTAGTACTAGTACTAACTAAGTACTAGTACCAACTAAGTACTAGTACTTTACTTTATATAGAATATGTAAAACAGAATGCTGGTGCTCAGAAACTCACATTATGACTTCATTCACTGGAATCTGCTGCTTTAATGATGTCATGAGTATGCTTAAAATTTTCAAATGAACTCATGATAAAATCAAAATTCTGCTGTAACTCACTATTGCTGCTTCAAGTGAAGGATTGAAAAAGATTCCATTCCTCATGAGGAAGGGAACAGCTAAAAGTCCAAAGAATCCTCCACCAAAATGCACAGCAATGGCATCCAAGGGATCATCAACTGTATGCAAAAGATGGAACACAGTTATTGTGCAGGATCAATTGTAGATCACTGATTGCAAATAAGACATACCTTTTATTTTCAGCATTAGGAAGTGCAGGCACAGGTAAGTGAATCCTGCACCCCATCCTACCACCAAAGCTGCCCATGGGTAATATGAATCACTTCCAGCACAAACACCAATCTGGAAGAAAAAATTTGTGTCCATCCTCCTATTCTCTTTCAAAGCACTGCAAGTGTTTAAAATTTGTACTTTCTTTATGAGGTATTTATACTCATTGGACTAAAGTTCCAGGGGGACTCATAAAAAACAACTACTGTATTGCTTTGAAGTGAACCTTCTTACAACTTTCAGTTCAACACCCTGATGGTCTTTCAAATTGATATTTTGTTTTCATACAAGATATATTGGAGAATTTTGGTTAATTATAAGATGATTGTTAAGCCCTTGCTCTGCAAGGAGAATTATTTTTATATTATTTAATATGCTGTGTGTGAGATATTTGCAAAATAAAGATGGAAGATAGAAATCATACTTGCTCCAGTTAGCATATCATCTTACTACCCAAGTGGGGAGCTATTTTTGCTGTGACCCCTGCACACCAGGGTCACAACTGGAGCATATGGGATATTCTGGGGGTACAAGTGTGCACTCCTGTAGAGGAAATTTTGCTACCATTCCAGGGTTACACTTGGTGTACAAATGTGAAATAACAGG
>CAJPEX010002043.1:0-45013 GCA_905338405.1 Notodromas monacha
GTACCGGTACTTGAGTTGTGACATTCATTTGTTTTTTTTTTCTTTTATTTGTTTGAGCTGTTTTTGTTCGAAAACGAGACGAGAATAAAACGGGAGAATTACTCAAAATGCCGTGAACATTCCTTTTATCACAGAATATTTCCTCGAATTTGCGGCTTATATTGTAAAAAATAATCATCATTATAATATGAGATTGTAAACAATCTTAACTCAAATACATTACTGTACATGGCGAGAAGAATTTGTGGAAAAAGTAGAGATGTTCTATTTCAACTGATTTAGTCAGAATCACAATTTGGAAATACTCAGGTTCATTTTTACGGGCTGCTGTTCGTAAAATAATAATTGTACAAAAATTTTGCGAACCTCTTTGACTCTTGTAAAAAAAAATTACCGGCTTCCTCTTCATTTTTTAAAAGCAGCTGATTAAATTTAATTTGGCAAATGAATGAATGAATGAGCTTTTATTTATATGCCGCGCTGTTACCAAGACATTTATGTTTAAAAGTGTATTGTTCTTTAGTCGACTTTGAAGATTTCTTGTCGGACTTCAATTTTTGATTCACCTTTGAAATAACTTGAACTTGGGAAGGAAGTTCATTTCCAAAGCGAACACGTTAAGTTATTAATGTTGAAAATTCAATGTTAATTCTAGGAAAGATTACCCTGAATGTTTTTTAGCGGTTTACTTTTCAAGAATATTTTGTTCATTTCGAGAAAACGAGATATCAGACGAAGCATACGCTTTATGGAAGATTTCTTGTCGGTCTTCAATTTTTGATTCACCTCTGTAATAACATGAACTTGGGAAGGAAGTCCATTTTCAAAGCAAACACTTCAAGTTATTATGTGGAAAATTAATTGTTAATTTTAGGAAAGATTACCCTGAATGTTTTTCGGCGGTTTACTTCGATCAAATATTTCGTTCATTTCGAGAAAACGAGATATCAGACGAATCATACGCTTTTTATGGAAAAACTCTGGAATTGGTTTTGCTCCTATTTTTCATGTGCGTTTCAGGTAAAATCCACACCATCAGCTGGAAATGTGTTAATTTTCGGATTTTTTTTGGCGAATCATAACCATGCGATTACACTTTCTTCCTAGCTCTTCTTTACTTTTACATCAGGCCTCCGCTTGTCTTGTTCTAGTAAAAAGAACAACCGGCATCCCCTTAGGCTTGCAATATTGGTATATGGAACCGATGTGAGTGTGTTCCCGTGATTACTTGCCCACGTACCTCGTATGCGTACGATATTCTTACCTTTTCTTTTTTCCGACTACCTTTTATTCTTTTTTCCTTTTCACACTCCATGTTTTTTCCCTCTCACACACCGATATTCATACCCAGTTCTCACCTCTTGTCTTCTGCGTAAGCCGGAAATTTTCCTCCTGACCAAAGCGAATAATAGTACCGGCGACGCGTACTGTCGAGGAACGACATGCCAGCCGGGAACCCCACGAAGCTAAGGGACACAAGGTGAAGCTAGAGGAGCCCCAAACAAGAAACCCTATAATAATCAAAGAGGAAATATTATTTTTTTTTAATGTTTGAAGCAGCCCAATGGGGGGAAAACGCGAGGTTGTTCGTACATGCTGCCCATGGACGGGAAAAATTTTTCGAACGAATTCGCTCCGCGTCAAACAGGAATGATCGGAATTCCGGCGGAATCATGCCTCAATTTAGTTTGGTTCCGAAGGTGGACCTCAAATATCCGGGATAATTTTTCGGGTGCTTTGGTTCGCATATCGAAAAAAATTGATAATCATGGAGAATGTAAAAAGAAAAAAAAAGGTTTACACTTTGATGGATCGAATTAGTTGACTGCGTTGGTTTCATTCGACCACCTTGACATTTTATGTAGAGGAGCCCCGTTATGTTTTGCTCGCCAATTTAAACGACATTTCATCGCATGCAGGTTATTTTGTAACATTCTAAGTGTCCGCTATTTCTTCTCGTGCTTCTGATGAAAGCTTTATGTTGACCCGAAAATTTCAAACGAAAATCAGGATTTTAACTTCCTGCGGACCTAATTAGCAAAATAATTTTTGAAAATGGCAGACTTGTTTTTGTTTCCTGTTATAACTGGCGGATACGAGCAAAAATCGTAACGAAGACAATTTGCTGCTGCATCAAGAAGATTGAAGTATTCAGTTCCTTCCTGCAAAATTGCATCGAGAAAATAATATTTTTTAAATAGATGACATTAAATTTTTTCCATATCCATTTTACGGGGAGGTTTACCTGACCAGGAATCCTTAATTTTTGTTTTCGGTCGAATGAAAAAATCAGCGGGGAATTGGTCGTCATTATTCTACCAGAATTTGAAATGAGTCTATGATTTTATCCCCTTTGTAGTAAATGAGTTAATTCTCCAAAATTTTAGTTGCAAAATGAAGGATACGAAGGGTTTTGATACCACCGGATTGATTGATTGCTCTGACTTCTCAGCATATCTATCGTGAGGCAGTTTTCTAAATATTTTTACTAGAAATAAGTCCGATTAATGTTAGGGCAAGATGAATGAAAACGCGAGGCAATACAATTTCCTTTTAAAGCTATACTCATGTTTACGGAGTTGATCGGTTCCCGTGATTAATTTTTCAGTTATATTCTCTGGATTTTAAAAACTGTATAATCACAGATACCAGTGATGGAATAAATGACTGTTCACGTAATATCTCATGGACTTTTTTTTGCCTTTTTTCCTAAACCGAAGCGAGTCTTTAAAAAAGGATTACAGTGATCCGATCTTGCTTAGTTCAAAATTTAGTTTCCAAACGTAAAAACCGCTCGTATGGACGGCATTTTTTGACCAGATGAATTACGACGCTGGATTGCGTCGCTGCACTCAGTTTTTTAATGTGGTGAATATAATGAACAAGTGAAACTGGTGAAGCATATCATGCTTTGTCAGCAAATGGGGAAAATGATGAATGTCTTCGTCGGCGAACGCCAAGACTCAAAAGAATTGCCGGCGGTCGTGAATTTCCTATGCATTGTGGTTCAGGTACTTGCATGCAAGAAACAAGCTCATCTGCTATTCACGAGTCTTTGATATGGAAAAAAAAAGACGGCGACTTTAATTGTTTAGATGTTTGAGAGATACGCATTTTATTCAATTCGCCTTTTTAACGGCTGTATGCCAGCTACGAGTATGTAACGACATTGAGAAGCAAAATAATTTTATGAGGGAGGAAATAGTTTTCCACTTATGAATTTATGCGTGATCAAAACGCGTTATTCAGAGTTCCGAACTTGGAGATGGTTGAGAGGTTCAGTTCAAGCATTCTTTCGAGCAACTAAATAAACTTTTTAGCTGCTAATCAATGAGTTCAATAAGTTAATTGGGACAAATCTCGTGATTAATTCCAGCGAGTCGTAATAGTGGAATGATTCAAGTTATTACAGATAAGGCCATAAGGGTCATTGCTATTTCAGCCGGGTTTCACATGACCTGAAAAAATTATTCTTCGACATTAAACAACATCAGCGAATTCATAATAAATTATCAACAACTTGCACGATCATGGTGAAACCTAAATGAAGACGCGTAATTGATTTTTGGCGCAGTTGGAAGTTTCATGTTGGTAGAGGGACGATTTTAAATTGTTTGTCGTAGGGTGCTTTGAAATGAAATATTTGGTGATTAAAGTTTTTGAGAATCGATAACACGATTTGAATTAAACTCAGGGTTCATTTTTAAAGGAGTTTCTGCAGTCCCAGTCACGGCTTGAGCAAAGATTCGTCCACGCATTTAAATTTATGTAAATCTTCTTATTCAGCAACATCGATCACATAAAATTTAAAAAATCAGCATATTTTGCAATCGGAAAGAGGGTTCTAGATTCTAAACAGGTTTACGAAGAGAAATTTTGAATCTTGTGAATTATTTAGTATAATCTCGACGAGCACCTGCAAATTCATGAAACATGAAAGTTTGGTTGAAATTGCATGCGATTTTCTGCATTTTTCTCGGTTGTTTTTCATCCTAGTTCCCAATGACCTTTTTCTGGTCGTGTTTGTTCCAGGTGCAACATGCATGTATAACCGTCAGCATTTATCGATTATTCGCTTGAAAATTATGCCAAATTCTTCGTTCGTCCTATAATAAAAAAAACGGAACAAATCTCCTCGGCAGTATCATTTGCTGAAGCATAAAGCAGCCAAGAAAGTTTCCGCAAAACATCCTAGATGATACATGTCCAGTTTCCTTTGTTTATTGACTCCTGAAGTGAGTCTGTTTCTCATTTTTTTTTTCGAATGCGTACAGGAGAAGTAATTTTTTCTTATGCACATATTTCAAACGTGGGAACACGAACGAGAAGGCGAACCGGCTGTTAATGGATGTCCAAGTCGCTGGCTGGGATCGACCAAACAAAAACCGTTTCCAGTGATGGCCGCCCGTCACTGAGATGTAATTTTTATTGCTCTAAAACACCGGGCCAAAACTTCGTTCATCTCTAGCATTAACGTCATTTTCCTCGGACTTGTTCCGTGACCGAAAGTCTCCTTCACTCGTGTACTCCACCATCACGCGCGCAGCTGGAAGAACATTTTCTGCAACTCGTTCGAAAAAAAAAAAAATCAGTGAGGGAATTCCTCTGCTTTTGCATTCCATCATTCTGGACAATCAGCTCGGCGTGAATCCTGCCCAGACGAGGAATGCATGCAATTTAGAATAAAAGTGCATTATACGTGCGTCAACTTATTTCAATCCATCATAACATCTCCGGCGAGGGAAATAACTTTTATTCCGAGTGGGATTTCTCTCGATTATTGCTCACGGAAGAAGTCAAATGAATACGTTTTAAACAAAAACCTTTAAAAAAAAAGATACGCATTCGTTCGCGGGCTATAAGATGAATCTTTGTGCGGAATGAAATCAATTTTATTCGTCAAATCTGTCGACAATTTTCATCGCTATGAAAACGAGTTCACGTCTCTGTCGTCCATTTTCCGGAAAGCGTCGTCCGGCGGAGACAAGTTGTGACACGAGATTTTCTAAACATCCCAACTGCTTCATTTCTGTAGAATTTCGGACCGTATTCCTTGGTAAAATCGTATCGAAGACAGTTAATGACGTTCGCGAGATACACAGGAAAGATCATCAACATCATTATTACAATGGCAAAACGTCCATTTTCTTACCGTGTTTGTTTTGACTCCGTATGGTGGGCGTCGGCAGCTGCTTCTCTGTCGTACAGGCGGGGAAAAGCAAATTACGCATCATTAGCGATGAAACAAAACTCGTCAGAACCTAATTATCGATCTCTCGGTTCCGAAAGTTAGGCGTATAATTAGAGGCCATTGCTCCGGTCACGATGAAATATTTATCCTGATCCACACACACGCATATAAACCGAACAATTATTGAATAATGCATATATGGGCAGCTGAGTTCGGATGCTTGACTCAGCTGACCAGAACTCAGTATTCTTCCCTTATTTTGCTGCCTAATTAACTGTATGTTTCTGACCGATAAATTTGATTTGTGTTGAATTGAATTGAATAGAAAGCTTTATTTTCTGCTTTTCAGCATTCACGAGTTTCAAGCATTGTTCCTGCATCCAAACCCCTCCCCTCATCACCCACATTCATCCAAACACATTCCATTCACATCAGAATGGAAAATTGAGAAATAAGCATCCCTGCACAACTGATGTAAACAAATACACTTTCTTCCCTTCCCTGATAACAAAAACAAAATTTCAGTGTTACAAATTGCAGCATCGGGCAATTACTGATCCCAATTAAAAGCACAAGGTGTTATCAGCCTGCTCCCAGATAAGGTTTAGTTGACTGGACAATTTGGAGAGAAAATTTGATGAGAAACAGTATAAAGATGCGCATTTGTGTGCAAAGTTAAAGATGTCATCCATCAGCCACGAGCCACGTAAAAATTTATATTCTGAAGCTAACTTCACCATATATTTTCTGAAAGAAAATGTCGGATTTGGCGACATCGCACGCGGCGGAATTCATTTTCAGCGGATAGACGCGTGTCGCCTCTTGAAAAATTTTTTGGCAACCAGACATTTCCGGAATTCAAGCCCGGCATCTAAATACAATGCACATTCAGTGAAATACTATTCCGTAGAATGATTTTTTCTTGTCGACGAGAACAGTGGGCATCAGCTCTGGAAAACTTGGCGTTTGCCAGCTTGGTCGACGTTGACGAAGATAAAAAGCCATCGCGGTTTGTAGTCTATTTGAGAAATGCGACTCCTGTTTACTGCGGAAGTTCTCGGCATCTCGTTCGCCGCCAAACGCCACGTTAATTAGGCCGAGGGGTAGAAAAAGGAGTTCAGGTCAGCTGGAGGCGATTAATTTGGGTCCGCAATGAGCAGTTAAAATCTATCCAATCCCTTTTCCCGCACCCGTCTTTCTGCGTCTTAACTTCGCGGAAATTGTTTGAGGATGCGAGTTGAATTTTTGTACTTTTTGTACAACTAAATTCTTGACTAAAAATTATCCAGTCGGTGAGACTAAATTGCCTTTAGATGCCGAGGTTCCACTGGAATCGGGATAATCAAAGCTAATAACCTGCATTACGATTTCTTCCCGATCAATTTAAAATAATGGATACTTGATAAATTTAGAAGTGGTATTCGATAATGAACTTACTTGATTGAGATCAACGTGATACATTAAGACGAACATAAAAAGGGACATGGCATAGGTGAAATTCTGGAAAACATATTCGATGACACGTGTTCGAAGAATCCTTGCTCAATCTACTTCCTATGATTTTCAAATCGCATTTGAAAGAGCTCAGGATTCTAATGACCTTCAAAAAAGATGCATTTTTTCGGAATAATAACATAAGCAATTCTGGGAAATTTTTTTTAGAAGAAGCTTTGTATATCCTTCATCGAACATCAAACATCTTCATCAAACATTAATGAAGTGTTCAGATTTCTGTCCGCAAACTTGCTCGTCAATTTAACGTAATAATGTACCTTGCGTTGTGAAATTCTATAAATTTTGATTGTTAGAAATGATATCTGGTGGATCGGACTTAAAAGAGATAATATCGAACATTAATCATTCCACTTGAATAAACTATCCAGAAATCGGTACAGTATTTTGAATCTTGGCATTGAATCTTGTCATTATTCCTTCGAAGCTGTTTGTAATGGAAGTTTCATTTGATGGATAAATGGATGCCTGATATCAGGTACGGGAATTGTATTGCTTACTGAACTTGAAATTCGGAAAAATAGAATGAATTTGCATGGATGTGTTTTAAAGATTGTTCACTATTTCTCGAAGTAAATAATTAGTAAATTCAGAACCCAGACGTATTTCGAATTTCTTACTCTTTCTGGAACCGAAAGAGAGATTTGCAGAAGGACTCGTCAAATTCTAATAATTTTTTAAAATTATTATATCTTTTCATGTTCGACGCCATTGTCTACCCAAAACACCGACAGCTATGTGAAAACGTTGTTTTCTCAGAGAAAACTGAAAACAAAATCATCAAGATTCATTCGGAAAATGCCTCGCCGAATATTTTCTGCGATCGACACAATCCAGGCCAATTTGGGTCGAATTTATCTTGGGATGAATCGAAGTTTATGTGTTCTTTGTGGAATTACATTCGTGCATGTTCGTGACAAATAATTTTGCTCTGTTTTAGCTTACGCATAAAAGAACTGTTCTCTTTCAAAATTAGTCACCGAATTGTTAAATTAACCGAATTGTTAAATTAACTTTAATCCAGTTATGTATGACGTTTTAGAGCATGGTTTTTTTTTCCCTCCGCCATTGTTTTTGTTCAAGGAATGCTTTGTTTGAGCCCCGGAAGCGGACGACGAATGGCGGGGAGAAACGGGGGAGAAATAAAAAAAATAAAATAAATAAAAAACTTGCAAGGAAACTGACGCACCAGTGACTTCAGACAGCGATGTTTGAGGGGAGGAAATCAGGAAGAAATATCGACGACAGCGGATGTACTAGGGTACATGCATAATACCGCAAGGATCAGATACGAAAACCAGAAGGAAAAAGAGGGTTCTCTTATTTTTCGTTGTCCCAAAAACTTAATTCTTTATCGCGGATTTTGTGCGGTGTCTCTGGCAAGTGACGCAAAAACGTGCTGTTTGATCCACACGCGGCATCCTGCGTGTTCTTGCTTGTGCACGGTAAAAACGGGAGAAAACGCGATGCGATCGCGATTCACGGCGGGGATATTTTTCCTGCCTTTGGTTCGGTCAGGGGTGGGGTTCGAAATAAGAACCCCTTCTTCATGTTCTGACGGCTATCAAAGAAAGGGTTCGAGTCCCAGAAAAATCGCCATTTTTCTCCTTCACTTCTGAGGATGTTTCGAAGGTACAGATTCGATTTCATCGGACACACGATGTACCGCTTGTGCTTTTACGCATTCGCAAGCAAGAAATAATGACGAATGAGTCGTATATATATCTGGAATTCACAGTTTCAAAGAAAAGGTGATTTATGAATTTTTTGAAGCATTCTCAAAGTTTTTAAATATTCACGAAATTAAATCCATTTCGAGATTATGTAGAACTCTGAAGTCTTTTTCCTCCTCAAATTACCCACAAGAAGTTACTAATTACCGTATTCTTTGAATTTTTTCCGTCGCAAGGTTTTCGTTTTTATATGATGAAAATGCCTGAATGTGTGTCTTTCTAATACTCGCGAAAAATGCGTGAATCAGTCTTATACGAGACAAAAATTTGCCCATCATCACAATAACATACTGCAAACCAAATATCGTCTGTAGAAGTAACCGATTGACAAGTATAATCCATTCGGTGATTATGCAGGGATTAGAGATTCATCCATCTATTGATCGACGAAATTCTAGTGCGTTCGTACGAAATTTGAATAAAACTAAACGAAGAATTCAATTGCTCTTCGAGAAATACTGATCCTAGTGGCAGATGATTTAAAATGGCCTGCTGTTTTTAACGATCACTGGGCTCTAGAAACATATTTCATTATCTTTCCGAGGCTTTTGGAATCCATTTCAAATACTTGTTAATGGTTATACATGTATGATTAAGGGGTGATTATTTGATTTCAAACAGTCCGAAATAACTGGGTTTCTCAAAAAGAAGAGCTTGAATTGCATGGCAAAGCTTTCGCGCTATTTTCAAACACTATATCCCAAGAATGAATGATTTTCAGTTTTTTCCTTAGATTAATTTTAGTACCTATTCCAGGGGCTGATGCTCTAAAAAAAACGCCTTTTATTCCAGAAGTCGTGAAGAAAAATACGGTACCAATTGTAATTCAGAAATTGTGTTCCTTTAATCCATGTACAAGACACTTATGCTATCGTGTGCATATGAAAAAAATTGCCTTTTCTCCGAAGCGTCAGCTCCAAAGCATCCCATTGCCTCATATTTATTTTTTAGAATTTTTCTGATCATATTTAAATTACAGGGGGACTCACTCTCTCTACAACGAAATCCGAGGGGCCAGAAAAAATTCGTCGTAGATCGACTTTGCTGTAGAGAACTTATATAACATTGGGAGAGCATCCCATTAGACCAACACATGATTCGTTATACAGATAAAATTGTAGAAAAAATCGTGGTAGAGAGATTCCATCTGTATTTTGCAACTGACCCACAGATTCATCGAATCAAGACGTTTCACTTGAATTTCCTGAATTTCATTAATCTCCCATATCTGAGTAAAATAAAATTTTTGCGGCGAAAATTTGGGCAGAAGACCATCCTCATTTTCAAGGAAACATGAATGCATTCTCCCTAGATCCTTAGAGACGAAGTCGTTGTACCTATTTTCTTTGGAGAAAACAAAAATCTACACCAATTTAAAAAAATTTAAATAATTTTTTGAAGCAACAAGAGAAAACAGGAACAAGCAAAAAAATACCACAACTTATTCTCTTGGGATCTTGGGAATGCTTTTGTTTTTCATTGAAAATAAGGCTGGTCTTCTGCCGAACTTTTCGCCATAAAAATTTCATTTATTTTCAAATAGAAGTATGTAGAGCAGTACATGAAAATACAAATTAAACAAAAGTTTTGATTAAAACCCCCTTTTTTTCTTCAAAGTGATGAGAACCCCGCTAACACCAACCCGAAAATCGGGCCGTGCTGCCATTGCGGGAAAGCCTTGTCGGCGAAGGATCAGGGTTGGCTGCCGCGGCGGTCCACGGCGGGCTATAAATAAAACCCGGGGCAGACTTTCAGGTAGGTGCACAAGATCCCGTCGGTATATACTTCACTCTACATCCACGCATTTTTATTTTCCCCCGTTTTTATTTCCCCTATACCTCTCGTGTTCCTCTTTCTGTCCAGGTGGAGCTGTGTATAAGAGACATGGAGAGAGAGAGAGAGAGAGAGAGAGAGAGGCACCACGACTGCGGCACTCCACCCATTTCCCGTCCGCTGCGTCAAGGGTACACGGCACATTTCGGCCGGGGCCACGCATGGCCGGCGCTTCCTGCCTCGCAAAACACAGGGCATTCGCCAAGTTCCACGAATTTCATTCCCTTCCCGAATTTCGTAATTTATTATTAATTATAAAATCAATAATAAATTGCACAGTTCGAATTTCGAAATTTTAAAGATCATCCATATACTTTCCGACTTGACTTGTAAATAAATAAATTAATAAAAGAAGAACTACGTAAATTGGCAAATTTATGAGCGATTTTTCGAACGCGTCTCTCTGAGAGTGCATCACGAAGAGAAGATTCAGTATGCAGTAATTTCTTCCGAGACGAGTCCCTCTCTGAATTTCATAATTTATTATTAATTATAAAATCAATAATAAATTGTATAATTTATTCCCTTTCGAATTTCCTAAGATCATCCCTACTTTAGGACTTGACTTGAAAAAAATTAATTTATAAAAAAAAGAATTACGCAAACTGACGAATTTATGAGCGGTTATTTTCGAACGCGTATTATATGCTGAGAATGCATCACGAAAAAAAATTCATTTTGCGGTAGTTTCTTCCGAGAGTCCCTCTGCTGGGATGAACCGGAACTAAGTCTACAAACGCAATTATTATGAAAAATCAATGCATCGTTGTGCAAAATCGTTCACTCAGCTCTGTCAAATTTGGAATTTTTTCATTTAAAACTTTTTGCGTAGAAATGTGATGATACGAAGAGGGAAATGACAGCTGATTTGATTGAAAAGGATTCTGCATGGTAAATTTAGAAGGTATAGGTCTGGGATTTTATTGTATTGTTCGGATACACGGCAATGATTTCACCAATAAATAATGTAGGATTTACATACTGGTGGACACTCTCTGCAGTTAAATTCAAGGGACCAAAAAACAAAATCGTTATGAAAAGAAAATTGTTGTAGACGAAAGAGTCCACATGTACAGTACAAAAAATTTTATTCCGTGTATAAAATACATTTTTCCGCGGTTTTGCATGACATGAGATCCATCTTATTCGGAGTAAAACTACTCGCGCTTTTTGTCAATTAATCTGATAACATACTTCCGAAATAAATGAGAAAAATTGATGTTTCTCCTTGCAAATTATTTATTAAAACGATGATTTTGTTATGAGAAAAGCTGCGAAACTAAGCAGAGCGCCATAGTGGGAAAAAAGGTCTGTCAACGGAGATGAATTTCACCGACGCCAAACGTTTTGAACGTTTGTTCATCTTCCCGCTTGATCTTCAAAGAAAAATTCAAACCCTTTTTTCGCCCTTACGTTATCGCAATCAATTGACCGCCGTCCCCTTTTTCCCATCTTCCGACAGTTTATTTATTTATTTTTTAAATCGAGAATATTTGTTTGAATCCATGCTTGAAATTCACCCCGTTGCGCTTTGGTACGAAATCGACCAAGCTCCGCCATGCTTCAAAAACCGAAGCTTTTTTACGATTCCGACTGGTTCACAAATTCGTTTTCCATTTTTAAAAATAAAATAATAGATAAAAAACACTTTTTAATGCATTTTTTGTGGAAATTCAACGCCAGAAAATGGTAGATTTTTAACGTTGAAATTCATCCAACTCTCGTGCGGTGTCGGCGTACTAAGAAAAGGGAAAGTTCAAATTGCTTCTGCTGTTGCTCAAGATTTTCAAAGTGACCGATCGATTAATTACTCGATAGGTGATGCAATAAGACTCTAATGAAGTGGTTTTAGAGCAGCGGAGAATATTTGGCTAATTGTCTTTCGGTTTTTCCGATATTCGCGACCCGGGGCTATCAAATCCCGTACTGGTTCTGGAAGAGGTTTAAAAAACAAAACAAAAAAAACAAGGTGCACAAAACCCCGAGCAAGGAATATTGATTGACCAGCTCCGAGAAGCGATCATCTCGGATAATTGGTTGGCTCAGGGTCTGAATTGAGAGCTTTCTCTCCTGCTTTTTATTTTTTCTCCTGCTGTCCTGTTGTGCCGCGGGGCGTAAAAAATCGGGTCTGGTGGAAGAGTGGAAAGACTTTGCGATCGTATTCCGTCGTTATTGCAAGCGACAACGTCGTTGTCGCTTGTGGCCCGGAATGTTGAAGGCCATCCGTCGAGTAGATGACCAATTAAAACGTCTCCCGAGAGCCGGTAAATTCATCAAGATTCGTCATTCATCAGTGTTGGCCATGCTTGACATTTTTCTTGTCTTCCCTATACACTCTACAGTATATTGGTATGTAAAAGCAATGCTTTCAAAATTTACCCTGGGATTTCACAGTGGGTGCAAAACATGCGAGGGATTTTCTGTTTTCTTCGGACGAGAGGCGTTTGCGGAATTTCTTGTTCATTCACGTTCCGTTTTCTGCAGATTTTACATCAAAACCTATAATTTTGGGACGCAGACGCATGATTTCCTGACGTGTCGGAAAATTGGTACTGGTTCTGGAAGTTGCGGAGATGACGAGGTATGAAATGATACAATATCTAAAAAATGAAATTCGGTTTCACCGAATTTAGCCACAAATACTTTCAGACTGAGAACCATTGCATTGCAGATCATTTTTGCGTCAAATGCCAGAACATTCATTTCACGTAAAAAAAAAATTCCTCAATGTTAAAAAAGTTGGAGGATGTTTTTATTGCCTACATGGTCGCTTATTATAATTGGAGTTTATTTTTTGCGGGATTAGGGTACTGTACATGACATAACACCGGGGTGTATTCACACATTGGGTTCATTTCAGATGTGTTTCAGGCAATTCTCAATTGAAAATTTATTTTTTTTTTAATTCATGAGAGTGTATGATTATCTGTCTTTTCAAGTAGACAGGTCTTCATTTTCTAAAGAGAAATACTGTGTTTCCGCCAGAATTCCAAAAATATGCCGATTTATTTAGCTGAAATTTCCATTGGAAATATTGTAATGTTCAGTATCTCAACCTTGCGTAACTGAAGCCCAGATTCAGTTTATATTGATTTGATTAAACGCTCCAGATTCTAGAAACGGGATTCCGGGTCAACGTCGTCGCTCTGAACATTCTCAGGATTCTCACACCCGGAATGTTGAAGGCCATCCGTCGAGTAGATGACCAATTAAAACGTCTCCCGAGAGCCGGTAAATTCATCAAGATTCGTCATTCATCAGTGTTGGCCATGCTTGACATTTTTCTTGTCTTCCCTACACTCTATACACGGCTGCAGTATATTGGTATGTAAAAGCAATGCTTTAAAAATTTACCCTGGGATTTCACTGTGGGTGCAAAACATGCGAGGGATTTTCTGTTTTCTTCGGACGAGAGGCGTTTGCGGAATTTCTTGTTCATTCACGTTCCGTTTTCAGTAGATTTTACCCGAAACCTCTAATTTTGTGACGCAGACGCATGATTTCCTGACGTGTCGGAAAATGCGGAGATGAAGAGGTATGGAATGATACAATATCTAAGAAATGAAATTCGGTTTCACAGAATTTTGCCACAGATACTTTCAAACAGAACTATTGCATTGCAGATCATTTTCGCGTCGAATGCCAGAACATTCATTTCATGTAGAAAAAAAAATTCCTCAATGTTGAAAAAGTTGGAGTATGTTTTTATTGCCTACGCCTACATGATCACTTTTTATGATTGGAGTTTATTTTTTGCGGGATTAGGGTACAGTATATGACATAACACTGGGGTGTATTCACACATTGGGTTCATTTCAGATGTGTTTCAGGCAATTCTCAATTGAATTTTTTTTGTATTTCGCTTTTATAATTCATGAGAGTGTATGAGTATCTGTCTTTTCAATTAGACAGGTCTTCATTTTCTAAAGAGAAATACTGTGTTCCCGCCAGAATTCGAAAAATATGCCGATTTAGCTGAAATTTCCATAGAAAATATTGTAATACTGTAAAGTCATAGAGTTGGAACGCATTGACTTCGGGTCTAAGTCAAATATAACTAAACTAATTTGCGAGGTCTAAGATCTTTGCCCTAAGGCCCAGTTGCAGCAGCGAGACTTGTAAGAGTCCTAAGAGTGACTAATGAAGTTGGTTTGCTTTGTTGTTGGACAAGTTTATTCTCCGATGAAATACTCATGACCTTTCCGAGGATATTTTTCTCCGAGCAAAAATGAAATCAGCGATATTTATGAAAATGATCGCGAAATTTCCGTTTTCTTTTATCGTTTGATGCATTTGAATTTTTTTCATTTTTATTCGCATCGGTTTCGAATGCAGATTTATTTATAGATTTGTTGGAACATGAGGAATGGTACGGTATGTGGATTTTTTGGGTTTTATCAAGTCAAACAGAGGAAATTAAAATTGTTATTAGAGTTCTTCCTTCCCAGGTTTAGTGGACGTACTCCTCCAACTGCGCAAGATCCACTGTCGAAATATTAAGTGTAAAGTTTCTGCATGGTTCTAAAAGCACTTTTATAAAGTAGACTTTTAACTAAGCCCATAAAGTCATTTTACGATCTTTTGTATGAGCTTTTTACACGGTTTTAATACGCTTCAACGCTCGTGTTGCAATGATTTTTTCTGGTGCCTTGAAATTATTATTTTTTGGCTCAGTTCGTGCATGGAGCTAAGTTTGAAAGTTGGCACCTCCTGATGTACCCCACCCCTTCCCAAATCAATACGACATTCAAGAAACCTTTTCTGCATTCAATTGTAAACATTTCAAAAAATTTAGCAGGGGTTAGGAAGGGAAAAGGAGGAGACTGTTCCAACATACATGGCACCATCAAATTGTGCGGGCTTCTTTGTAGGGATAAAAAAAACCTGCTGATTAAGGGAATGAACGTTTTTGAACACCAAGGAGAAATTGATAACGAAAATGAAGTGATGAAGTGAAAAAAAGATTACTTATTTCTGAGCATGGCTAATTTTCATTCACAAGAGCGTATGCGTCAAAGTACTGTTTCTAAGATGATATTCAATCGACTAAAGATTTCGGTATCTTTTAGAAAATTCTGGCTAAACTGACTGGAACCCATCGTTACCAATTCATACAATAAGACATGCCATTTTGTGTTTCCTGGGGATGAGAGGAATATAGGAAGTGGAAGGGGGAAGAAAGGACGCGAATAAACTTGGAAGTGGCAAAGTTTACCCCCGTAGCGGCTTCAGGCCTTTCTTTTATGGGTTGTATATTACCCTCTATAAACACGGACAAAGAACAATTTCCATCTTTTCCTTGTCTTTTTCTAGCGAAATCTCTTGTTTGACCAAGTACGAATCCTTATAATGAAAATGAAGAGATGAGCTAAAAAGGTTACTCGTCATTCTCGAGTATAACTTATTTTCATGTTGGCAGGACTGCGCGTATTATTCGTCCGCCAAGTTCGTTCAGTCGTCATATTCAGTCGATTAAAAATCTACGGTAAATAGGTTATGCGTATATTCCAGGAAATTCTTGCTCAACTAACTGGAACCCATCTTTACCAAGTCTTACACTGTAATATCAGACATGCCATTTTGTGTGCGGTGCCCCGGGGGGAGAGGGGGAATATATAGGAAGTGGAAAGAAGGGAATAAACTTGAAAGCCAAGACCGTTCCAAATGGGGGGCACTACCGCCGCGCCGGAGTCCGGAAAGGAAATACCCGACGCACATGATGGGAAATGCGTTTTGGGTATGAGAACAAGGGCAACGGATTCGCTGGGAGGATTAGCGTCGGATAGCGAAACGCAACTCGGGACTCGTCCGCGTGAGAAACGTTGAAAAATGGCAAATTACACGGCGGGGCGTTGCGTGTTCCACCTGTCGTGCGTGCCATCCACGCACTGGCTCCCCCAGCGTCTCAATCCTATCTCTTCTTTTTTTATTTCTTTTTTTTATTTATATAATATACCTTTTCGAATCGTCATTCCTATTCCCCTCGCACACACACACACGCACGCACATTTTATTATTATTATTTTTTTATAAACGATTCTTTTTGTTCTTTTTTGTTGTTGTTGCTTCAATTCCCTTGATGAAATTCTACCACCCTCGCCGGTTCCCGCGTATGTAGCTGCTTTTAGTCAAGCATGACACCAGCACGCACCATCATAGGATAAAACTCGTCACCGTGATTTTCGGGGGGAAACTGTTCCTGATCCAACTTTTAAATTATATTTTTGAAAACGAAAACAAAAATTTTTGTCGGTGTTATTTGTCACTCGATCGCCGAAAATCCATGTGGTGTACGTGGCACTTGCGGGAAGGGGAGCACGATTTTCAGAGGAAAACTACATATGTTGTTGCTTTTTTACAGTCAAAAATGCACAATCAATGTTCTTCATTTTCTTCTCGATTTAAAAAAAACCTTTTGACGACGTAGATGGGTCATGAGATTAATTTCTTGCAGTTGGCGGAGAGGCGGTTATTTTTCAATTATCTCGCGCGTTATTATAGACATTTTTCATGTCGGCTGTATCTCTGATTGTTTTTTTTTCATTACATGTTTACTGCTGATTATTGGTTTTTTTTATGACAACTTTCCGCCAGTCTTTCGAAGAACTTTCTCAGTGTTTTAAAAATTATTCGCACATTGACGCTGGAAGGAGCAAAATTCGACCAATGAATACGGAGGATTTTTCCATCGAACCAAAACAGGCCCAAAACTATTGCTATTTAAAGAAATAATCATTTTAAAAACTCATGCGTTCCGTCTCGAATCATTGACGAAGAAATCGTTCAGTTCAATTCATAATTGTTTGTCGTTGCTGCGATGCTGAACTGCTTTGAAAATTTAACTGACTGAATAAAAGCTTTCCTAGTCGCGATTTAAAGTTATACCCATATTTTTCGGAATACTCCTGCTTGATGTCTTCAATCCATAAATTATTGAAAGGACAGTGAAATATCCGATGGAATTCTCGTTCAATTTTCAACAAAATAAAAGTATAACCGTTTACATGGTTTACTGATCTAGGATAAATCCGGGGATCAAAATTCGCCAAATGTTTTGCTAGTACAGTACCAAAGAACAGCTAATATTGATGAACTTCCTGCCAAGTTGCATTTGGTCAGTCAACAGCGGAGCTTCAGTTGAAAGACCCTGGGAAAGTACACATGACGACCAAAGGTAGTAAGTTTGCCATTTCTATAGTCTTCCGCAAAAAAATTAAAAATAAAATAAAGAGCGGAAATCTATATCACGATCTGAAGGTGTGTTGGTGCCTCGCCGTCTCGGGCACCAAACAGAGCAAATGTTTGCCAATTCAAGGTTCCGGACTGTGGCGATGCATTGCTAATATGTGCCAAACTGATGCTTTGTTATTACGAAGCTTATCAGTCCATGTGAGGCCCTGGGAAAATTTAAATGACTGAACTATTGAAATGACGGAATTTTCGGACTACCTCGATAAAACGACATACGTCGTGCTTGAAGGCGCGAAATTCCGTCTAATTCAGGAAGAACATCCTTATTTTCAGGAATAAAAATTTAAAACTGACGATGTGAAATGCAGGCTTAGTGAAAGTCCTCGAAAATTTCGCTTGAATATAATGTGCTATATTGACTTATCGTCCGGTTTTCCTATAAATTTCCGGACGACTTGGTATCATTGTGGTAACAAATGGGGCGATGCAGCCTTTTCGCCGAAATAGCAGTGTGAACCAGTGTTGGAATACAGTCCATGTTTATTTCCGTGCATACGTTTAAGGCGGCATTCTGAGGCGCCCTATTTTCCAGGCGGCCCACACGTTGCAATTGCGGTTCGGCGGCGGCGACGGCGGCGGCGACCCGGAGCAGCTCGGAATCGTTGTACGAACAACTCGGGCCTGCGGTCGAACTTAAACATGGCTTTCTTACTCTGAATAACAAGTCTTATGGTTGCCTCAAATAAATAAAATAAAAATAAGCGTGTCCCAGTCTCAAGTTTCGAAATCTTCATGCTTGGTGTGAAGAATGCAGAACTCCTCGGTGCTGAACTTTTTCTCTGATACGCCTCTGAGTTCTTTGTTTTTCTTTTAAAATTTGGAAGAAGAATTTGCTGGTTTCGAATAAAAAATTGCAGCACAAATGAATGTAAAAATTTTGATATGATGCTTTGCTTTTTTTTCATTTGGAAACAGTGCACTTCATTTTAAAATCAAATTATGGGCCAATCTATACGTTGAGAGGAGCGAATTGGAGATAAAGGAAATAAAATGAATCCATTACTAGACTCGAAAATTTCTAGTTAATCTGAGGAGGTGATGTTCATGAAAGCACCAAGTTTTTGCGGATGTTTGTGTCAGTAAAGTACGAGCCATAAACCGTGAGTGGTAAGCTAAGTTTTTTCAGACTTGTAGTCCTGTTCGCATCAAGAAACATGTCGTTTGCCGCCTTAAATTTTTAAAGGCGTCTTTTACATATGTAAAAAGATAGACTCGTTCCACAAGAGCAGAAACCTCAAATTCTCAAGTTCAGTACAGTATATAGATTTAAAAATGAATGCACGAGTAATTAGCAACACAGTTTCATTACCTTGAAAAAAATCCTTGTGTATCAAGAAGAGTTTTTATTTGCAGGATCCCACCAACATTGCCAATTGTTTCAAGACTTCAGATGAGATCAATATAGGGAGCTTTCATCGACAGTATTATGGGAATTGACCAAAGATCAATAATAAATGTATAAAGTGTTATTGGTGGAAATTGTATAACAATTCCCCAATATATATTGCAAGAATATTTGCTGTCAAGCAAATATCGATATTTGGTGTTATTCATAACACCAGGAAGAGATTATAGATTAATATAATATATATTAATATTCTTCCATCCCTGTCCTTCCCAAGTACACGTGGACTGACAGACACATCTGACAGACACGTGTGGACCCTTGATGATGCGCAGACCCCTGACGATGCGCGCATAGAAACCCCAGCGCATGGCAACCCCCTTAACTGTGCAATACCTGTTGGCGCGTGTCAATCATTAAGACATAATCATTTCCCATCCTGATTAAAAGGAGATGCACCATTGAATGATGCAAAGGTCCCTATTGTTTTCAAATTGGGCAGGTCGTCATACCTGGTTATTCAATAAGGTGACCTTATTATGTAAAGGTGCCTACTCATGAAATGAATGAAATCAAGGTGTTTTGTCAATCTCAATTTTTTTTCAATGCAGAAACAGCGTTGTGCAAAATTTTTTTTTATTATTTCTGGGTCCAGAGACTGATTCCGTATTATGTGACTAATTTTTCTCTGGGTAAATCTGATTCCATTTATAATAAAAATAAGAAATGCTGAACAATGTTTCCTAATTCATGATCAATTTAAACAAATATTCTTTGTCCCTAACATTTTAGAAAATATTCTCCGTTTCTGGCCTCGTTAATGAGATCCAGGGCACGAAAGAAAACGCAGGAAAACCGCCAGTTGGAGCGGCAACCTTCTTGCCACGTCTCCACGAAGTCGGCACCATGTTCCTCGTGTTACTGCTGTTGCACATGCAGAACTAAAGCAGGAACAAGAAACCAAAAGAATATAAAATGAGTGTAAAAACAAGAAACAAAAGCAGGCCGCGGGCCATCGCGATGATTGATCGCAACATGGCCGCCCTCTCGGGCGCCCAAAGTCGGAGAGAGAGGCAGAGAGAGAGAGAGAGAGAGAGAGAATCTCTCTCTCTCTCTTTTGTTGAACCGCGTGTGCCCCTTCTACCGTTGTCTGAGGGCTGCCCCTTTATTACCATTAATATTGGCCCCGCCGCCTTACGCCGCTTACCCCGCGGGGCCTTGCAAGGCAGGCGGTGAGCGCTGGGAACGCGTGATGTGTGCTTCTGCTTCTTCGGCGACTCGATGAAAGCGACTTTTGCGACTTATTTTCCATTTCCTGCAAGAGTCCTGCAATGAACAAGGCCTTGAACGTACAGAATTTTTTTTTTCGTGCCAATTTCCCCCAAAAATATTGACAACCTGTGATGAAAAGCTAGTAAAAACGCTGGAAGTCCCCGAATAACTGTCGACCCGCTGGTGATGCTAAATTCTGTAAAACATGCAATTAAAAAAAAAATTTCTGATGTTCCTAATAATTTGCTCGGATTGAGGCCATAAAATCTTTCAGACTTGAAGATCGCCTCCACATTTTTAAAAATTCAAAATTGAGGAAGTCAAAGAAAAAATAACACGGCACTTCTTTTTTTGAATTTTTACGGTGATATATTGAGGTATTTCTTGAGCCAAGATCCATTAAATTTGCAATAATATGAAGGATCAAGAAATTAATGAATAAAAACGAAAATGAATCGCCGGGATGTTCGAAGTACAATACTCGTATGCACAGTTGAAAAGGAATATAAATTTGACTATGTGTATTTTCTTCAGAAAGTGAATCTACAAATATTATTTCAAAATAAGCATAAAGCCCAACATTTTTTCCGAACTTGAGCAAATACTCGTACAGTTATGGTTCAAACATTCATTAAATAAGAAAAAGTGGCAGTAGCTCACTGAATGGACAACTATTATGTGGGGAATTATTTGGTGAAATATAAATTATAGTTTAATCTTGCAGCACCCAAGAATCCTTTGTTATTGAGCGCAAAGGAATTATTTTCCGCAAACGGAACAAGCTTGACTCACACAACAACAGCAACAAAATGATCAGAAAGTTTCTGACGAAATTGTCGCTGGAAATATTTCCAGTGAGTCACAAACTTGTAAAAAATGAACAAAAAATGATCAACAACAACAACAAAAAGAACTTTGGCTGAAACTCGGCGGTTGAATCCGCGGTTTACTTTTTCCAAGCTACTCATTCAGCAAAGGGCTTGAACTTCGCACTTCACTCGTCATGATGGCACACCACGATGATGGAGGGAGAAGAAAAAAAAAATGAGGGAATGTTCTTCCCTCTTGGTTGTGGTTTTAAAATTTTTTTAACTTTCGCCTTACAATTTCTTTCTTCAACATCCTGTGTTTTTGACACGTCCCAGCCGCACGCTGCCATAAATAAAAGTCGTCACACTGCGGCTTGACAGGAAGTGTTGTACCGGTTCAGGCGCAGTGTATTCGCAAGAGAGTTGCAGACGGCTTCGTCCTAAAAGGCAGAAAGAGTCTAGCGTAAAATAGACGAAGCTTTCATTGTTTTCTAAAGGAAATCTAGTAGTGCAGGGTTTCAAACTTAATTTATTTCTTCCGGATTTAATTCTAGCCGAATACAGTATACATTCAGTCTGCCGACTTATTCGGAAATCGCTTCGTTTACACGCGCTTCGTTCATTTGTCCGATTTATTTTTACATAGATTAACACGATCTTGAAAATAACCGCGGAAATCAAAACAGGATAAAAGCAGTTTTCATAGAAACAAGTTTCCGAATTCTTATATAAAAATAATCCATCGGCAATTTAATTTGCGTCATAAAGGAGAGGGTTCAACACATGAATAATTATGTTCCGTGTGGAGAAACTTCCATCTTTCGCCGAAGTATTTCACCGAATCGAATTTATATTCCAATATACGCTGCATCATATTCTGACTTGAGTTAATTGCAGAATCGGCAAAATTGTGCAAATGACATTTAATAACAACATACAGTATATATATACGACTTGAATGGAAGAACCATAAACACGTCTTGTGCATGTTGTAGGTGAACATTTTGTGTATCACCTTTCGAATCCGAGGATTTATCAAGTTTTGTTTCACGTTGACACGTAAGTTCTGCCGTCACAAAGTGACACTAAAGTTAGTTGAAATCGTGAAAATTAATATAATTACTGTATATCCATTTTCACCATGGTACGCATAATACTGAGCTTCGAGCGTATAAAGCACATTTGCATGAAAATATTTTCACGATTTGTTTTTCAGCTTTTGTTGCGAAGCGATAAAAATATCTGCCGCCGGGGTAGATTTTCATATACTGTACTGTAATGTGAAGAGTAAATTTCCGAAGCTCTCGTTCTTTCTTTCGTGAATAATGGTTGCGTCTCGTATATATTTGAAAATCCTGGATCAACCGAAAAACAGGCGGCTAGAATTGTCATTACTGAATGTGGGTATTTTTAAAGGTCGACCGAAATTTTAATTGAGTCCCAAAATGAGATATTCATACAATTTTGGTGCTAGCCATAGTTTTTCTTTTTCAAAAGAGTGACCATTCAAATTATTGTACTCACATATTCTTGTATTTTTCTACGCAAATTCAGTTTCAATTCTCTCAGTGTAAGTTCAAGATCATGAAAATTTACAAGACATTAGCGGGAATCTCTAAATTATTTTCGAGAAATTTTCAAATCCGCGTCTCACATTCCCACGTAAACTTTCAACAAATGTCGGCGCTACAAATAAACAGAGCTCTGCTGTCTATAAATGCTTTATTAAGCTCCAGTAAATACGATTTTCCCTCTTTCATTTTCAAAAAAAAAATAACTTGAGACAAGGACACGACTTATTTCCAAAGTAATACTGCGAAGCAAAATACGTGATCGCTTTTCTCGGCACATACGCATCCGTACATGATGCATGAGGTAAATGTAGCCAAGCTCGATATATACACGGCGTATCGGGAACAACCGTTGTATAAGGAGGCGAGTCGGAAACAAAATCTATATAATGTACACCTATATATATATATATTCATAATTTATATAAATTTTAAAGGAAAGACAGAAGAAAGTTTAAAAAAAATGAATAAAATCCGCGTGATTCCTGTAGCAGTTCAGGACATGCCTTCGTGGAGTTCGTGATACCCAGGGCGTGCGATGAAAATTAGATACAGGATACTCGGGGCGAAGTTACACGCCTCTGAGCTTCACACGTTTTGTCGAGGTCACGTACCGTTCTCCTCTTGATTTCCTCGCCCCGAGTGTCCTCGACACTCGATCGACGACATTTTTTCATTGCACTCGAATGCGTGCGTGTGTGTAACGCCTCTGAGCTTCACACGTTTTGTCGAGGTCACGTACCGTTCTCCTCTTGATTTCCTCGCCCCGAGTGTCCTCGACACTCGATCGACGACATTTTTTCATTGCACTCGAATGCGTGCGTGTGTGTGTGTGGATTTATTTAATAATTCATTTTCAAGTTTCATTTGAAGAAAAAGAAAACGAAGAATATAAAAGTGTCCCCGCACCCAAAGAAAAAAGCATAATTAACCGCGACTGACGCGGCGAATTCAAGCCTATAGCATCATGCATTTTTCCAGCATATATTGAGCATTTCATTTTGATGCAAAAATTCCCACGAGTAAACCAAATTGATGCATTTTAAAAATTAGGTATCACCTGAAACGTTGTCATTTTGATTCTAATCGCTGCTGGATCAGAAAAAAATGTTGCACAGCATTTCTTCGTGAACTAAAAATGAAAAAAAAACAACGAGAGGAAGAATGAAGTACGTTATGCGCTTTTGGTTCATGTTTCTCAAAGTTCGCACATCATCCATAAAAAGGCGAGCATATAATGTATAAATGACTCAAGCATGTAAATTATAGGTTGAATACAGTTCCACAATGGTTCAGCACAAGCACTAATTTTGTGAACAACAGAAGTTGAGTTGCAGTCCCGCAAAAAAATAAAATCACTGCAAATTAGAATCAAAGATCATGCATGCATCATTTGCGTAATTTGAGAAGCCATCAGTTACAGTAATTCAACTTTTCTTCACGCAAATCCTGTTTATGATGGTTGCAAAATTTGGGAGCGATTTTTTTTTAGAAAGCTGACCGAATTCAAATGATACTGTAGAAATTTTTCCAGAGAGTCGGTATTAAATGCAAGAAAACAAGTTACTGGAAAATTGATAATTGTTTTTTTTGGATCGTCGCATGGCCCACTGTCTGAGGCGAACAAACAAAAATCGTCGGTATAATCCGAGTTCCTTATCGTAATGGAAATTCCATTACGCGAAAAGTTCGTTATCCGGGTTACCAAACTCTTCAGTGAATCCATCCCTTAAAGAAAAAAAAAATTGGAACCTCCTCGTGGCATTAAACAGGCATCAGGATGTGTGCTGGAAACCAGGAAACAATTTTCTCCAGGGATAATGTTCGTTGGTCGGCGGTGTCCTTGCGCAGCACAGAAGCACCAACAAAGTGACAAATTAACTCCCCCGTCTCTCCTTCGGTTCCCCTGAAACCTTTTCTTTATTCAAAGGGGAACAAAGGCCGACGACACAAGAATATCTGGAATGAAGGGAAGCCAGAAATTACAATTTAAAATATACAAAAAATAATAATAAATGAATGAACGAACGAACGAATAAAAGCTCTGCGCCGCGGCGACGGCGGCGAGCAGTCATTAAACATTTCCCTGCGGAGCGGCAAAGAGACGTAATTGCGCCAATCACGCCGTCTGTCTTCCCGCAAAGGACACTTATCTTGGGAGGCCATCTTCTTGTCGAGAGGGCTCTGAGGTTTCAGTAATTATCTGCGGGCTGATTAACGACTGCGACGGTAAACTGGGGTACTGTGCTCGTTCCAAACTGTCTCTCTCTCTCTCTCTCCCTCCAGAGTTGCCCCATGTATATATTCTCTCGATATTCGATTAATTAAACTAGAGAGGAAATCATTTCCATATCTCGATGTTCACCCTTGATGGCGGAAAGAAAGTATATTGCGAATATATATGATTCATTGGAAATCAGACCAAATAGAGCCGCCTTTATCGCGATGTTGACATTTTCGAAATTTCAATTTCGAATTTTCGATGCCCACTTTTCAATTTTGAACCTTCGCAATATTGTAATTTGCTTTCCGATATTCGCCTTCGATCTCGGAAAGAAAGTATATTATGATTAATTTTTACTCAGACTAATAATTCATAGCGATATCTGTGCATTTTAAAAATTCACACAGGAATTCCCACTGCCACTTGCAAGTTTGAACCCCCGGTATTGATTTTCAGACTAAAGAAAAAATCAGGAATACATATTAAAAACAACCAGAAATATGTTATGTTTTTTGGGATCATAGTAAAGATGAGAGAGAAAGTAGAAGAATCCAACGAAGGAAATGCAGTATCACTAATGAGGAATGACCGACAAAAAAAACTTTGAAGTAACGGAGTTTTGTTATATTTCCGAGTAATAAAATATTGTTTCCATTTTAGATTAACGATCAACGAAGGTGCATATCAATCCTCCATGTGTGTCTTACATTTGAGTACATGCATTCAAATGTTTGACACCAGCATGTACAATCGCAATTTTTTTTATTTCAGAAAAATTACTACAGTATTTTTTATTAGCCGCTTTCTAGGAAATTCTTTGCCATCAATTGACCATCTTAAATACGATACTGTATTTATGTTTTGGAGAAGATAGATTTTTCACCCATATTTTCCAGAAAGTAGTAAAATAAATTTTATGGATTTTTTTTCACATTCATGACCATTTTTACAGATGCATGTATTTTTCGAATGGTAATGCATCACATCGTCTGATGAAGCATCATGTTTACCGAATAACTGGTTGTCTTCCGTCAAAATCTGTTGCTGGTATGAAACTAATTGTTTTCATTTTCAAAATTTAAAAAATGGATATTTGTCTCATGATCAATGGATGGTGTCCATCACAAGACAAATGATCTGAGACAGTGTACAGTATTTATGGTTTCTTGCCTTTAGTATTGCTTCAATCAAGTTTCGGAGATTCAATAAGAACAAGAATTTCTGGATTGAGACATAACTATGACCTCATATATGTTAATCTTCTAGCACATGAATAAGGGTGGTTTTGAGCATATAGAGTTTTCGCCGTGCTCACCGGTTCAGTCGGAAGAATAAATTTTGGATTTTGTCACAGTAGTGAAAAGTAATCCGATATTGTTCCAATGGTTCTACTCCACTTCGTCAGTTGGTGATTTTCATTTATTCTTCGTTGGTCCACCGCTTCAATATAGCTGTCATTAGAGTGCGACCCCAACATACGGAAGAATTGACTTATGGACACTTGAATCCCAAAAATCTGCCCATACGGACAATGTCTCAACATGGACGCTCTCCAGTATCCATAAAAAACTAGAAGACATTTTATTTAAAATATTTGATGTCTCTTGATTATATTGAATAAATTATGTTCACAACAATTTTATATACATTTCATTATAAATTTACTCTGCATTCTTAGTCCAACAGATGCTGATCTTGTGCTTCTTTCCTGAGTTTTTTCCATCATCTGTGAACAGCATAGCAAGACTTAGTCTCTTTTATTACTTCTTGAGCTCATTTTGATCTCAAAAGGTCAGAGTCTTTGTCATTTTCTTCAACGCGGTTATTTTCTGTATCTTGAAGTCGAGGGAAGCAATTTCCATTAAATAATTTGCGCGACTTATTCCTAATTTTTATTTAATAAACAAAAGGAGAAACATTTAAATATGTTTGCATTGAAGTCTATGAGAAAACGAGTTACGATGCAGAGACAAGTTCCAGGCACACATTACGTCCGCATCTCGGGGTCCCATTGTAACTTGTTCTCCCGTACGCGAAAAATGAACCTGTGTTTTAGTATCAATCGATGGCGTCTTAATATACACTATAAAGAAATTATCTTATACTGTATTTTTCACAGTATCAATGGGTTTCGCGTCGACGGCTTCTTGATTGTTATTTTTGGCATCCTAGTTATTAGCACAGTTGAATGACGCCAAAGTAATAAATTAAGAAAACGTTAATGTTGTCTGAATATGATTTCAGGATTACTTAAAAATTTTCTAAAGACATTTCATCATTTTTCTTTTGATGATAAAAAGAAAGAAAGATGATGCTTTGGCTTGCTGGCACAGAATTTTATTTTTCCCTTTTGATGTTGCATGATATCTTGAATGAGGAAAAATACCGCAGTTCCTCACATGTTCCCTCACACAAAACGGGTACTGTACCTTCATTTTTGAGCTGTAAAAAGAGGGCAAAATGTATCCCTGTCGAAGGATATATACTGTACTCCAGTTTTCAGTGAACATTTTCACAATTTAAAAATTACTGAGAGCTGACATTTTTACTATTACACGCAAAGTAAGTTTTGCTTCGGATTTTTGCTCTTCTTCATTATGTATTTCTGCTAAAATCGAAGGATACCGTATAACGAGTACAAGAAATTTTTGAAAATTTTAGATCCGAGTATGAATCAAACCCCCAAAAATTTTGATCTTACTTTGGTGGAAGGCGGAGTATATACAGTATAGGGGTACTCAAGTGAAGTAAATACAGTATTGCTTTCTGAAATAGAAACACTAGAGAATTTCTGTGTTTCGCCTCGGCAGTTGTGAAAACGAAATCGCACAGGGATTGTTCGCCCGGGTTCTGCGCCACGTCGTCGGTTGGCATTTTCCTTCCCTGGTTGTGTGGCATCAAAATCCGGTGTTGCTGGCAGGGCGAGACGTGCGGCAGACAATGAGAAATCGAGCGAACCCCGACAACCGCGCCTGAGAAATATATAAGAAGAGGAAAAGAAAAAAGGCCCCGTACACAAAAACGCACAGGGAATCGCTTCCCGATGCCAACGAACGAACGAACGAAACGAAACGAAACGAAACGAAACGCGTTGGCTGTTCTTCGGTGCCTGGGTTCTAGACTGAGGAGAGCGGAAATTCTCGACTATTTTACGCTGCGTGGGACAAAATGATTGAAATTTCTTCAGCTCATTTTTAAAATTTGTTTGAATTCTCGGTTTAAAAATGAAAGGAAAGGACAGGAAATTCCGCAACATCGGGCTATATATATATATGTATATATATATATATATATATATATATATATATTTAAGCTTCATGAAAGATCATTCTGATGTATCTTCTGCTTCATTGATTTATTTGTGCAAATTACATTTCAGAAAACTATAGTGTATTTACTTCACTTATTGAGTATCCATATACACTCCCTCTTCCACCAAAGTGAGATCAACATTTATGGGGGTTTGAGTTATACTTGAATCTAAAATTTTCCAGCAAGTTTTCAAAAATTTCTTGTAATCGTTACAGTATCCTTTGATCATAGCAGAAATACATAATGATGGAAGCAGTGCAAAAAATTCGAAGTACAATTAATTGTGCGTGTAAAAAAAAATTTCAACTCTCAGTAATTTTTAAATTGTGAAAATTTTAACTGAAAACTGGAGTACAGTACATATCCTTCAACAGGGATACATTTTCACCTGTTTTGATACACCTCAAAAATGAAGGTACAGTACACTTTTTGTGCGAGGGAACACCCGAGGAACTGCGGTATTTTTCCTCATTCAAGATCTCATGCAACATCAAAAGGGAAAAATAAAATTCTGTGCGAAGCCAAAAAATCATCTTTCATTTTTTTTATCATCAAAAGAAAAAAGATAAATTGTCTTGGGAACATTTGTAAGTATTCCTGAAATCATATTCAGACAACAAGATTTTTTTTAATTACTACTTGCTGGGCGTCATTCAACTGCTGTGCTAATAACTAGGATACTCACTTAGGAAAGCCTAACACTTAGAAAAAACCCTTGGTCAATTTATTTCTAGTTTATTCATTTTATATTATATTTTCTAGCGCGTTTTTTATATTGCAAATAAATCTAAACAATCGGAATCCATTCAAAATCTGAATGGAATAGAAGTTAATGCCGTTTTTTTTTTCAATGTGATAGCTCATAATTGTGCTGGGATAAGACAGCCTTAAAATCTGTAGACTTTACTGTCCATATCAAAATCGAATTATCTGTACAAAAAAGCATTGTTATATTCGAATTTTCTTCCGATCGCAACCTGAGCTGCCATCATAATTATCTTTCAGGAAAAAATTCATTGTTTAGAACGAATCTCGAGTATTTGAATGAAGTTAAGGTAAAATTACCTCGCGGGATATTTGATCTAATCGCAGAAGAAAAGTCCTATCTGGTTTTATTTTCCCCTCGAGATCAACTGAAAGCAACTGCATCTCTGTGCTTGGCAGTCACAAATGAAGACGAAGACAAATTTCCTTTCTTTCTTAGCTTTGATGAAGCTAGTACTGAACTACAAAAGAGTGATTCATCTTTATACTTGCGATCTTGCAAGTACTGTACAATAATTTTTAATAAAGTTTAGATTTTGCAGGATGAAGTACTATTAAAGCCGAATTTTAATAAAGCAGATCTAGATTTTTTCAAGCACATAATATAAATGCAATTCACGAAAAATATCAAGAAAAAACGCCGTGATGATTTAAAATGCTTTCGAAATAACTTATTTCTGCGGACCCTATATATAATGCGTCAATTCTCCACAATAGAAAAACGATGAGAAATAAATTTGAAATTTCTACAGCGAAATTGAGTTCCGTATTATTCGAAGGTGGCCGGGGGAGGAATTGTAGGGTCCTGGTGAGGATAAAATACTGAAGGAAATTTTTTTTTTCTCTCGCTCTGCGCCTCTTCACAGTATCCAACTCTCTTTCTTGTGCTCGCAGACGGAACACGACACCTTGGAGCAAGAGCATTTTAACCTGGTAATTAAGGAATTTATCATCGTCAAGCTCCTCCCGGATCATCCCCCGCAGCTCTGCGCGCGCGGCTCCGGGAGAACGCCCTATAGCTGCGTCTCTTCACCCCGTTCGTGTACGCATATATACAGTATATATATACAATATATATATATATATACAGTATATATATATATGCTGCGATGGGATATTTCTCTCTTTTTTTTCTTCTCTCTTGCTTCAATTATAAGTTTACTACAGTATATACGAGTAAGACCTGTGATTTTATCCTTTTTCTTCGTCTTTTCTTCTTCTTCTTCTTGTACTGCTGCTCCTCATCAGTCGGTTCTTCATCTTCGCATGTATAGCTGCTAGTTGCAGATCAGTTTCTCCTGTTTTCCGCGCGAGTACCTTTTTTTTTTTTTTTTTTTTTTTTTTTTTTTTTTAATCATTTTGTCCCACGCAGCGTAAAATAGTCGAGAATTTCCGCTCTCCTCAGTCTAGAACCCAGGCACCGAAGAACAGCCAACGCGTTTCGTTTCGTTTCGTTTCGTTTCGTTCGTTCGTTCGTTGGTGGGTTTTCTTATTACGTATTATTATTTTTTGCTTCCTGTTCGTCAATTTCTCTTGGTCGGTGTATATATATATTTTTTCTTTTGTTCTTTCGTCTTCCTCATGAAACTGAGGCACATGCTGCATTTTCTTCCATGGACAACCGTTCATTTGCGTTGAAAAGCGGCACTTGGAACATGGCCGAGATGAGAGACATCGCATTATATTGCGGCGTGAAATGTGGAGCGAGGATAATACTTGGACTGAAGGCCGCGAAGGAAGATTTCAAGATGGCTATTGCAAGAATGCATTGGAGAATGATTTTTTTTCTGCTCTAGAATTTTAGTGGACTGAATTTAAGCTTTAAGGTATGTTTTTAAAAAATCCGTATGCATAAACATATGGAGGCGAGTTTCGAAAATGTTTACTTTCTGCGTCGCAGACTCAAGCGTTGGAATGGCTCTGAAAATTTTGATAACCAGTATCAATAAAATGTGAATTCTTGTGAATATGCATACATAATGAGATGAATAAATTGGATGGAAAACCGTTTTTTGGGGCACTCATTGGACTACGAAGATGACATATTCGGTGGTTTATCATTTTTCGTTTTCGGAATATTTTCCGTCAGCTGTGAATATTTGAGGAAAGTTGATGCTCATTGATTCCAGATTTTTATGTGATGATATTCCAAGTAAGCATGGCCTACGCATGCACATCTGTTAGAATTATATAATGCGAAACAATGTAGCAAATTTGTTTTTACTTCAAAATATTTGGACACGAACTTTTAATCTGCTCATCTACAAAAGCATTGGAATAAAATCCCTCGAAGAAGGAAGCTGCATTCCGGGTAGGTTTTTAAATTTTTTCAAGAAGCTCTAGAGAAAAAATTTTTCATTCAGGAATGGTTTACGATATTTGTGTTCATATGCAAAATATTTGCTTGCCTTTAAAAAATTCGGTGTTTGAGTGTTTTAGGGTTAATAAAGCAGGATGAAATACTATTAAGATGTCTACAGTTGTCTGCACACGTCCATGAATTTATTACTGTTCAAGCTCAATTTTTTTTTATGTCTGCAGACTAAAAGTGGATGCTCATCCACTTTTCGTCTGCAGACATCCAAAAATCAGGAATTTTGGATATGTGTGGATTACAGTCCGCACACATCGAAAAAATGTGGAAATCTTTTTTATGTGTGCAGACTGCCTTCCAAAAAGTCAGCAATTCTTTGGATGTGTGTGGACATCACTCCTCACCCATCCAATGGACAAATTCAACTGTTTGGACTAATGCAGACAAGTTTGAATTACTTTAAGACACATTGGAACAAAATTCAGACAAATTTTGGATAACTTAATTAATACGGATCAGATTTGGAGGGAAGATGGACAACTTTTTGTTCACTGGGAAACACCTGAATCAGCCTGGTACTTGCTGGGTGCCTCTTTTATGGAGGCTCCAAGAAATATTGGGTTTATTAATGTCCCAAGCCCAACACAGATTTTAGCAACTCGGTGAAGCTCAAAGTACACAATCACACACACACACACACAAGACAATTACACAAGTCTTCCAGCAATAATTGATGCAAGGTTCAAGCTGTGTTCAGTTGAAGAATTGGCAATGGAATGGTTGATTCTAGTTTCAATTGTTTTCTGTGAGAGGAAGGGACCCGAAGAGTTGATTTCCTTGGAATTGAAGACAATGCTGTGCATGGTCTCATGAGTCCTTTGGAACTTGTTCTTTGGTTCTGAGGCAAAGCATCGGTTATTGGGATGTGGGAGGATTATTAACTTAATATTTAATTATCAGCGCAGAGTCCTTAACACAAGCCACCACTGAAGCATTTCCAATCCAGTTTCTTGTGAAAAAAATTTAGTAGATTAAAATGTTCGTCAATTTCTCTTGGTCGGTGTATATATATATTTTTTCTTTTGTTCTTTCGTCTTCCTCATGAAACTGAGGCACATGCTGCATTTTCTTCCATGGACAACCGTTCATTTGCGTTGAAAAGCGCGGCACTTGGAACATGGCCGAGATGAGAGACATCGCATTATATTGCGGCGTGAAATGTGGAGCGAAGAGGATAATACTTGGACTGAAGACAGCGAAGGAAGATTTCAAGATGGCTATTGCAAGAATGCATTGGAGAATGATTTGTTTATGCTCTAGACTTTTAGTGGACTGAATTTAAGCTTTAAGGTATGTTTAAAAAAAATCCGTATGCATATAAACATGGAGGCGAGTTTCGAAAAATGTTTACTTTTTGCGTCACAGACTCAAGCGATGGAATGGCTCTGAAAATTTTGACAACCAGTATCAATAAAACGTGAATTCTTGTGAATGCATAAATCGTGAGATAAATAAATTGGATGGAAACCCGTTTTTTTTGGGCATTCATTGGAGTACGAAGATGACATTTTCGGCGGTTTTTCATTTCTCGCTTTTGGAATATTTACCGTCAGCTGTGAATATTTGAGGAAAGTTGATGCTCATTGATTCCAGATTTTTATGTGATGATATTCCAAGTAAGTATTTCCTTTGCATGCACATCTGTTAGAATTATATAATGCGAAACAATGTAGCAAATTTGTTTTTACTTCAAAATATTTTGACACGAGCTTTTAATCTGCTCATCTACCAAAGCCTTGGAATAAAATCCCTCGAAGAAGGAAGCTGCATTCCGGGTAGGTTTTGAGATTTTTTCAAGAAGCTCTAGAGAAAAAATTTTTCATTCAGGAATGGTTTACGATATTTGTGTTCATATGCAAAATATTTGCTTCCCTTTAAAAAATTCGGTGTTTGAGTGTTTTAGGGTTAATAAAGCAGGATGAACTACTATCAATATGTTTACAGTTGTCTGCACACGTCCATGAATTTATTACTGTTCAAGCTCAATTTTTTTCATGTCTGCAGACTAAAAGTGGATGCTCATCCACTTTTTATCTGCAGACATCCAAAAATCAGTATTTTTGGATATGTGTGGATTACAGTCCGCACACATCGAAAAAATGTGGAAATCTTTTTTATGTGGGCAGACTGCCTTCCAAAAAGTCAGCAATTCTTTGGATGTGTGTGGACATCACTCCTCACCCATCCAATGGAAAAATTCAACTGTTTGGACTAATGCAGACAAGTTTTAATTACTTTAGGACACATTGGAACAAAATTCAGACAAATTTTGGATAACTTAATTAATACGGATCAGATTTGGAGGGAAGATGGACAACTTCGTGTTCACTGGGAAACACCTGAATCAGCCTGGTACTGGCTGGGTGCCTCTTTATGGAGGCTTCAAGAAATGTTGTGTTTATTAATGTCCCAACACAGATTTTAGCAACTCGGTGAAGCTCAAAGTACAAACACACACACACACACACACACATACACAAGACAATTACACAAGTCTTCCAGCAATAATTGATGCAAGGTTCAAGCTGTGTTCAGTTGAAGAATTGGCAATGGAATGGTTGATTTTAGTTTCAATTGTTTTTTGTGAGAGAAAGGGACCCAAAGAGTTGATTTCCTTGGAATTGAAGACAATGCTGTGCATGGTCTCATGAGTCCTTTGGAACTTGTTCTTTGGTTCTGAGGTCTAGGAGCAAAGCATCAGTTATTGGGATGTGGGAGGATTATTAATTTAATATTTAATTACCTGTGCACAGTCCTTAACACAAACCACCACTGAAGCATTTCCAATCGAGTTTCTTGTGAAAAAATACCATGCTTCGACTCGTTTCCTTGAGAGAAAAAAAAATCCAAAACAAACCGCGCTAATTTATTTCGTAATAGATATATCGTACATCGTAAAATACTGTATCTTGAAAGGAATTTGGTTCATCGTTCAAGCCACCACTGTAGCATTTCCGATTAATTTATTTGTGAAGAAAAATTACCATGCTTCAAAGTGCTTTCTTATTGAAATAAAAAATTCCCAAATCAAATAACGTGCTAACTTATTTCGTAAAACACATATCATACATCGTAAAATAGTTTATGCATAACGCAAGGAATTTAAGTAATCTTCCAGGCCGCCAGTACGTATGTATACTGAAGCATTTCCGATTAATTCTTTATTTTATTTTTGAAAATCACCATGCTTCGACTTATCGCTTTCTTGAAAAAAAAAACACCAACGTGGAATGATGAACTGAAAAATAACGTGTCGGAAATTTCTCGTCCTCGCGTTTCCAATAACAGGAAGAAGAAGACCCTGGAAGAGGAAGGAATACGACGGAAGGAAGGATGATACGCAGAGATGAGGCAAAGAAAAGCGGACATAAATGAGGGGTTTTGCGGAAGCGGGAAGAAGAAGAATGATAAAGCAGAAGAAGAAATGAATAAAGGAGACGAGGAGATGCGAAGAAGAGACACACACACACACACACACACACATACTGTACATAGTACGTGCATGCAGGACAGAGAAAGAGATAGAGGGAGGAGAAACCCGCGGGGATGAAAAGGAGGCGACAGGCGCGAAGAAGAAGACGAATGCATTTTTCGTCTGGACACGGCCGCATTGATTATGCGTTCCTCACGCTACGCGTTCGCACGCTAATGCCGAGGCATCTGGGAGGAGGAAGATGAATTGCGGCCCGTACTGAACTCCGGGACCGGGACGGCGAGATATTTCACCGTCACCGCGGCCCGCGGGTCTCTTTGTCCCGGCTTTTGTGGCCCTGGCAATTTCCGCAGCCGGGGCCCCGGGAACCACGCGGGGACTATACGCAAGATCGGGAGAGAGAGAGAGAGAGAGAGAGCACCGCCACGCCGACGCCGGGGACCGACTCCAGCACTGAGTGTGAGGCGGCTTCCAGTTCGGTAGTACTGTACCGTATTTACTCCAGTACCAACACCTGCACCAATCTTTTGTTGTTGCAAAATTGAGAGGAAAAAAAAAAAGAGGTGCATGTAACACTTGACTATGCAGTACAGTAATCGGAAATTTTCCCCTGGAACTTTTCAAAAACCTAGAAAAAATTGAAAATTAATTTGATTCTGGATCAAATTTTAATTCTGGTGCTTTTTAATTTATGAAATATTGCAGTTTTTCAGTTATTAAAAATTGGGTTCGTGCCTTACTCAAGGGAACGTAGCACTTCGGTGAAAATGATACTTCACAACACTACAGTACTGTACTGTACATTGCATTGTGCAATACTGTATTTTGAAAAAAAAAATGTCTAAAAATATTTAAAAGTTACTTATGAAGTCATGATGAAAGTTATAAACTGCAAAATTGAAATTATCAAAATTTCCCAAGACGCACATGCAATTTGCCCTGAAATGTGTTTGAGAAATGGAGGCAAGCAGCATGACAGAAGTTTTTTGAAGTCACCAAAAGTTTCTGGCAACAAGATTTCATTGTAGAAAGATGCATTTTAAGGAATGAAGTCGAAGAGGAACTGGAAGTGCTGCGATGACGTTAGTTGAATTCTCCACTGCCGTAGTTCAAGCGTTCTATATTTATATATTATATATTTACGAATAAATAAGGCACCTTGGAAAAAAATAGAATGTTCCATCATATACTGTACTCGACACATTTTGAATTTGAACAAATTTAAAATTTAATCTACAACAAGTACGAGTTGATTTCACGCAACTGAAATTGCCCTAAACTCAGTTCAAGACTTTAATCACTAAAGTCATTTTCCCAGGGCCTCCCATGGATTATTGAACTTCGGGCTTTGACAAAGCATCGGTTCGGCATATATTAGCAATGCATCGCCCCAATCCCGAACCTAAAATTGGCAAACATTTGCTCTGTTCGGTGCCCGAGACAGCCAGGCACCAACACACCTATTGAACATGGTGTAGATTTTATGTATTTCATCTTTTTTTTTTAAGAGAACTAGAATTGGCAAACTTACTTCCTTGGACCTTATGTGTACTTTCCCAGGGTCTTTTAACTGAAGCTCAGATGTTGACTGACCAAATGGAACCAGGAAGTTATTGTCAGTATCAGCTGGTCTTAAGTACTATCAAAAAATTTCGCATCCCTAGAATAACGGTGGATCATCAAACCATGTAAACTTTCCTCTTCGAGAATTGAGGGAGAATTTCACTGAATATTTCGCTTTCTTTTCAACAATTGACTGCGATGACAGTTCAATTGAGAATAAGGAGAATGAGCAGAAGTCGTTCCATGAATTATTCAGTTCTATGAGGTGTAAATTAAATTGAGGGGTTCTCGGACATTTTTCTGAACATTTTTTGGAGATTTGTCGTTGCTATAAATCGAAGCCCAGAAAATGTTGTTTTCAAGGGAAATTACCCTCGCAATTATGACACCTAGAAAGCTTTTAAAATAAAATACCTATCTTTTTTTCAGATAGAGTGTGGATGTCACTGCTCTTTTGCGTATGTTTCGAGTTTTAGCGAGTTCTGTGCTGCTTTTGACACTCAAAGTAAAACTTGCTTTATAAAGTCTTTGATAGATGTCGTTCCTGTCTACCGCATTTTCCGCAAAATGCCGCAGCATAAATCAGCTGAATGAATCGGTCGACTGAAAATTCAAGGAAACAGACCATTACTTGAATTTTGTGGAAAGAAAAAAATCACGAATAGTTTTCTACCGAATTTGCGAAGGTTTGGGTGTAGTCGGTTAATGTACTGAAGCTTGAAGATGGTCAAAAGCCTTTTCTGCTTCCGAAGAAATCTACAATGTAAAGAAAATGCACCTTATATTCTTGCCGAATAACTTGCGTTCATTTCTGAAGAAAATTTCAGTTTTTGATCATTTTTAATGATAACAAATCTAGAATATCCATGAAAAATTTCGAAAAACCTTATCTGAAAAATTTTTCAAGCATCTTGCGCGAGAATCGACAGCAGATATTCTGATGTGCAAGAAAATGGCCTCAAAAAGTCGATATAATTCCAGATTAAAATTCTGATGAATTCATTACTTACAAAAATATTTATTTTCAAAATGAGTGACAAAATTCCTCGCCTTAGGCTACGAAGAGTTTTGTCATGCGCACTCGATTATTTTCCTTGGCTTCTATATGGGTCGACGGTGAAAAGCTTGAGCAAACTCGGTTTTGAGCGCTGTTCAACAGATGTCGACAAGTCGTCGACATCTCCGGCGTCGAGAAGACTTCACTGTATCTGGTGTCGAAATTCGTTCCATTGTCGGCAATTGTGTTTTTTATTCCTTGCGACGATTTAATTTACTGTATATGAAGTTTGCAATGTGTGCTTTTGATTAGATTTGAACATCGAAAAACATTCCTGCCTCTATATTTTTTCCGTCATCAGCTAACTACCTTCAGAGGCTATTGGAAATTTAAATTTTCTTTTGATGTGATTCGCCAGACTTCAAATAATCGCCCAGTTTCCGCTCGTAAACCTCTCGAATAAAATACTGTATTCACTTTTTTGCGAGTGGGAAAACACACACAGTACAATTTGCTCAATCAAAAGCTACTTTTATTTTGTATTGATTGAACATCCGTGAAGTTCGAGAAGTGGTTCAAATTGAAAAGCAACCCCTTATGAAACTTATGGATGGTTGATGACAAAGATAACGAGCTCCTCAATTTTTAAATTTTGATCCAAGAGGATGATTCAAGTATTTTTATAATGCTGTTCAAAATTTAGCATTGAGATGAATAAAGGACAAATAAAATGTTCAACCCTGACTGGTTCCTCATCCTCATTGGCGAAATTACGCTAGGGATTGAAAGAAATATTGTCTGTTACAAAAGGAAAAAATAAAAAATATTTTTAAAAGTAAAATACAACTTATTTTCATAGAAAAGTATTCTTAAAGAAACCAAAAACAAAATGGTATCATGTACTGTATGTCGATTTTTTCAATGCCAAGATTTAAAAAAGGTCTTGCAACTACTCGTATGAAATATTAATTACTGTATGGGAATAATCACTGTTTCAACCTGAAAATACTTATGATTCAAGGTTTCTGCACACAAAAAATCGGACGGAATTTCGAATATTTTTAAATCTAAAGGATCGCTCAACCACGTTTATTCCGATTGCATATCGCTCAAGGGATTTATCCGACTCGTGCGACCGAAGTCTCGTTTCGTGCTGAATCCCATATGAGTGTAACAAATTTTTGAGGGATTTGATGAAATCAGTGGCCGTCTTAAACAGGGCGGCCAGCCCAGGAATGAAAGGATTTTTATTCCACCCAGTCAATGGACCCCTTTTTTTTCGAAGGGTAAGCCCCTCGGTGGATAGAAATGCCAAATGTCCGTTCCATGAATTACTCAGTTCTATGAGGTGTAAATGATATCGAGTGGTTCTCGGACATTTTTCTGCCCATTTTTCGGAGATGTGTCGTTGCTATAGATCGAAGCCTAGAAAAATGTGTTTTCAAGGGAAATTACCCTCGCAATTATGACACCTAGAAAGCTTTTAAAATAAAATACCTATCTTTTTTTTAGATAAAGTGTAGATGTCACTGCTCTTTTGCGTATGTCTCGAGTTTTAGCGAGTTCTGTACTGCTTTTGACACTCAAAGTAAAACTTGCTTTATAAAGTCTTTGATAGATGTCGTTCCTGTCTACCGCATTTTCCGCAAAATGCCGCAGCATAAAGCTGCTGAATGAATCGGTCGACTGAAAATTCAAGGAAAAAGACCATTACTTGAATTTGGTGGAAAGAAAAAAATCACGAATAGTTTTCTACCGAATTTGCGAAGGTTTGGGCGTAGTCGGTTAATGTGCTGAAGCTTGAAGATGGTCAAAAGCCTTTTCTGCTTCCGAAGAAATCTACAATGATGCAAAGAAAATGCACCTTATATTCTTGCCGAATAACTTGCGTTCATTTCTGAAGAAAATTTCAGTTTTTGACCATTTTTAATGATACCAAATCTAGAATATCCATAAAAAATTTCGAAAAACTTTATCTGAAAATTTTTTTCAAGCATCTTGCGCGAGAATCGACAGCAGATATATTGATGTCCAAGAAAATGGCCTCAAAAAGTTGATATAATTCCAGATTAAAATTCCGATGAATTCATTACTTACAAAAATATTTATTTTCAAAATGAGTGCCGAAATTCCTCTCCTTAGGTTAAGAGAAGTTTTGTCATGCGCACTCGATTATTTTCCTTGTCTTCTATGGGTCGGTGGTGAAAAGCTTGAGCAAACCCGGTTTTGAGCGCTGTTCAACAGATGTCGACAAGTCGTCGACACCTCCGGCGTCGAGAAGATTCTACTGTATCTGGTGTCAAAATTCTTTCCATTGTCGGCAATTGTGTTTTGTATTCCTTGCGACGATTTAATTTACTGTATATGAAGTTTGCAATGTGTGCTTTTGATTAGATTCGAACATCGAAAAACATTCCTGCCTCTATATTTTTTTCCGTTAGCTAACTACCTTCAGAGGCTATTAAAATTTTAAATTTTCTTTTGATGTGATTCGCATGACTTCAAATAATCGCCCAGTTTCCTCGCAAACCTCTGGAATAAAATACTGTATTAAATTTTTTCCGAGTGGGAAAACACGCACAGTATAAGTTGCTCAATCCAGAGCTAATTTCATTTTGTAGTGATTGAAAATCTGTGAAGTTCGAGAAGTGGTTCAGATTGAAAAGCAACCCCATATAAAACTTCAGGATGGTTGATGACAAAGATAACGAGCTCCTCAATTTTTAAATTTTCATCCAAGAGGATGATTCAAGTATTTTAAAATGCTGTTCAAAATTTGGCATTGAGATGAAAAAAAGGCAAATACAATGTTCAACCCCGACTGGTTCCTCATCCTCATTGGCGAAATTACGCTAGGGATTCAAAGAATTATTGTCTGTTACAAAAGGAAAAAATAAAAAAAAATTTAAGTACAAATAAAATTTATTTTCATAATAAAGTATTCTTAAAGAAACCAAAAACAAAATGATATCATGTATGTTGTGTTTTTCAATGCCAAGATTTGAAAAAGGTCTTGAAACTACTCGTATGAAATATTAATTCTGGGAATAATCAATGTTTCAACCTGAAAATACTTATGATTCAAGGTTTCAGCAAAAAAAAAATCGGACGGAAGTTCGAATATTTTTAAATCTAAAGGATCGCTCAACCACGTTTATTCCGATTGCATATCGCTCAAGGGATTTATCCGACTCGTGCGACCGAAATCTCGTTTCGTGCTGAATCCCATATGAGTGTAACAAAATCAGACACATTTTACTTCTGCAGGAAACTTTTTATCCGACGATCTTGTACAATAAAAATACATTTTCGGAGCCAAGAATATTTCGGGAGAGAAACATCGGGAAGTTTGTCGCACTTCAACGCAAGCACTACATGAGGTTCACGATGATTCACGCGCAAATAGACCAATGAAATCATGGGTATTTTTGAGGGTTGTGAAGAAGCAATCCGAAATTTTTGTCGCAAACGAGTCTGATGGAAGAAAGCGATGATATCTTGGCATCATCTGGATGCACACAAGGGGTTTCGGTCGAAGAAAAGGAAGATTTCAGCCCAATAACCCCCAGTGCTGTGATTCATTCCATTTACAGCGTTTACTAATCGATTTTTCATTATCAGAGAAACACAAATTTTCTCCTGTCGACGTCACGTTTTCCAAATATGATCGTTTTTCCAAGGGATGGGTTGTCGTCCACAATTCCTGCATTTTCAAGCAAAAAGAAGAGGAACAGTTCCCGCGGAAATGAATTCCGTTTCTAGCGTTTACCCTGTAGTTCCGAATTTGTGTTCTTGTCAAATTGTTGACAAATTCGGTTCAACAGAGGTTGGGGCTAAACGGATGCTTGTCGTCGTCATCATCAAATCAATTCACTTTGAATTTGATGACTTGGCCATATTTCTGCAAGTTTTCAAAGATTTTTTTTTTATTTGTGAATAAATCCGTCGATTTTGAAATTGTGCGCGATGATAAAGGTTACGAATAAAAAACTGCGGCATCAAATTTTTGGGCTGTTTGACTTTTTCCGCTCAATTGGAAGAAAGCGAGGATTTGTTTTTTTTTAAATTCATCAAAGAATCAGTCAACGAACGGACACTTTGTCAACAATAAAGCAATATTCAAGCGACGAGACCTCTTTAATAATGTACCTCGCTTCTTCAGTGTTTATGTTGAAAAATTGAAACACTGCTGGCTAAAGGACGAATACATATTGTGTTTTAGTACATTAAGTATCATCGCAAAAACAGACCCTTTCTGCTCCTGACACTGAATATTTCGTTCAATTTTGTTCAATGCTTTCCCTGAATAATGGACCCATTTTAATGATAAAATCTTGCATAAAAGCTGAAGAGGCTGTAACATCAAACTTGATTTTTACACATAGGCTCTATTGTGTGTAGGATTTTTTCGTTGTTTTTGAACACCTTGTAACTACACTATTTGCTAATAATAATAATATATACAATATATTATTTTAAAAATGAATCAAACTTTCAATTCATTCTGAAAATTTCGAAGTAAATTTCTGAAGGTTGTGGAACATAATATTATAATCACTTTATATCATTGCTGCACTTCATACTCGGGAAAGACGCTTTCGTAAACTGAATCAATAATTTATTCTGAAGAGGCATTGATCACTTGGTTAATTGTCTTCATCTCAGAAAATGAATGTTTTCCCAAATAGCATCGATATATTGTTTTGAGAGCTGTCAAAAGCAAGCAATTAACGAAGATCGAAAATGATTCCATCTATGAGCATCCAGAATAAGACGAATAATTTTCGACGAGTAATAATTTTAATGCAGTAGAAGTGTCCTTGACTGCAAAAATTCAAAATTTGCCGAAATCTTGCACTACGCATATCCAGTAATTTCAAATGTTATGCATCGAGGAATTATTCCGAGTTGCTGCGAGTTCGGGCCAATACTTTTTTTTTTTGGGTGTTTCTTATCTGAAAACCGTCTCTCGACAGTTTCTCATATGGGGTAATTCGTTTGCGATTGCTTTATCACGAGCACTGAGAATTTGTTCAAGAGAAATAAACTTCTGAACCCACTTCTCGACACGCATTCCTTGATAAGACTTCTTGGGCAATAAAACAGACTAAAGCATAGGGAACCTGTAAGCCCATGACGATTGAACCAAACGCGTTTTATGGTCGTCAAACAGAAGAAACGCTTTAAATGAACTTGTCATGCTGGCGTGGAAAATTCGAGTTGTTCAGGTTTTGCAAACCAAATCAACAAAAAAGAACAGCACACACGAAGAGCAAGTTCAGCTCAATATTCCTCGTTTTCAGTAATTGATTTTCGAGTTGCTCACAAATTTGAATGTATAATACTGTACAGTACTGTGCTTCAAACCCGATCCATCAAGAAGAACACCATTAGCAAGTTTTAAAATGCCGCTCTGATGAATTAAATGATTTCACTTCTGTATTCAAGTGGTATTGGGGACAGAAGTTGCCTCAATATAATTTGAAGTGAAGTTGGATTGGAAAGAGTAAGCGTGTAAATAAAAGACAGTAATTAGCCTGGGACAGGGGCCAGAATTCCTTCTTGGAATTCCTTGGTTAAGAAGTAGGGATATATTTCACAGGAATAATTCAACTACTCAGCAAACTGGCCTCAACTGAATAATATGATTCNTTGTTCAAGAGAAATAAACTTCTGAACCCACTTCTCGACACGCATTCCTTGATAAGACTTCTTGGGCAATAAAACAGACTAAAGCATAGGGAACCTGTAAGCCCATGACGATTGAACCAAACGCGTTTTATGGTCGTCAAACAGAAGAAACGCTTTAAATGAACTTGTCATGCTGGCGTGGAAAATTCGAGTTGTTCAGGTTTTGCAAACCAAATCAACAAAAAAGAACAGCACACACGAAGAGCAAGTTCAGCTCAATATTCCTCGTTTTCAGTAATTGATTTTCGAGTTGCTCACAAATTTGAATGTATAATACTGTACAGTACTGTGCTTCAAACCCGATCCATCAAGAAGAACACCATTAGCAAGTTTTAAAATGCCGCTCTGATGAATTAAATGATTTCACTTCTGTATTCAAGTGGTATTGGGGACAGAAGTTGCCTCAATATAATTTGAAGTGAAGTTGGATTGGAAAGAGTAAGCGTGTAAATAAAAGACAGTAATTAGCCTGGGACAGGGGCCAGAATTCCTTCTTGGAATTCCTTGGTTAAGAAGTAAGGATATATTTCACAGGAATAATTCAACTACTCAGCAAACTCGCCTCAACTGAATAATATGATTCAGATTCTAGTGATATTCTGTTCTGTACAATTTACCAGCTTTAAAAATTAATATTTAACCTTCACAAGTCTTTATAAACCCTTCTTCATAAGGTTTGTCATTTGTTTTTAAGCAGTAGATGAAACTCTAGAAGATTTCAAGCAAATTGAATCATTAATTCTAAGCTTGCCTAAGAAGTCGATTCAATCACAGGAATTGTCTAAAAATAAAGAAAATTGGTCTCATCGGAATTGAAAATTTTCAATAGTAAAGACGTAAGCCAAAAACAAATGAGAAGTTTTCCATTTCAAACACCGCATTCCTTTAGGAAAATTTTTGGTTCATCATAACAATTGATCAAGCAATATAGATTAGGTTCTTCTAATGTTCAGAAGGTTTTGCTAAATATCATGATTAATACGTTTTCAAGAAATTCACAGTGAACATCGTTTACAAAAACGATTCTAAAATATCTTCATAAAAGAAACCCCTTTGCATCATTGCACATTTTCCCGTCCCTTTCTGATAAGCAGTAGGCAGCAGCTGATCAAAAAATGCCAATGGTATAAATATAATCAAACCCCATGAATTCGTCATAGAATAGGTTTAAATGGCAAATATAAATTGATATTTTCGTATTAAAGATTCCATATCACACAGCATGAGCGTTTCACGTCTGATAGGAGCAAATGCATGTTAGCTTTTAGGCTGTAAAACCACGACGAGACGAACTAAGGACACGGTTTCTTGCTGATATGATAGAATTCGACAGGGAACAGAAAATTACTCGTCATGCGCCAGCAACGTGGATAATTTTTTTTTTCATTTTTCAATCTAATGTTCTGGAGAAAAATGGAATATCCACCCAAAGCTGACACCGATTCTTGCTCTGTGGAAACCGAGCCTTCGATTCAATCACATGCATGGTGTTCCTCAGAAAATGTTGAAAAAAATTTTTTGAGTGATTTAATTTGTGAATAAACGCGTATTGTCTTGACACCCTCGAAGAAATACAGTTAGTTTCAAATGAATATTAGCAAGCTTCGGAGCATCCCCGACTGCTAAACTCTAATTGGTAAATTTTGGCAAGACGTGATCAAACCCATTTGCTAATTTCTCGTTGCCTAACCATTGATAATCCAGTATAACTGAAAATTTTAAAAGTGACTTACAATCTAAAAGGTTAATCTGGAAATTGCCTGTTATTAAAATTCCTTTGAATCGTGAAGTTCAAAAATATTTTCCGAACACCCCTTCGAAAATTTCTTGCTACTGCGAGCTTCATCTCTGCAATAAACAGTATATGCTTACTTTTCAGATTCTGTGTCCAGTGATTTTCTAGTGTCTATTATGCTGATTTGAAATTTAAATGAATATGCTGCCGGTAATTGAGTTGCTCTCATTAAAAATATTTATGCAACTTTTTCAACCACTACCCTCTTGAATTTTCAGCTCAATTACTTGAAACTTGGATAGCCATGCTTTTAAATTATTCCCGTTTGAAAATTATTCTTTCACGATCTCTCTGACTAAATTGGGATCAAGTTGAATATAGACGTTGAACTTTCTTGGAGGA
>CAJPEX010002044.1:0-45013 GCA_905338405.1 Notodromas monacha
TATGGTTGGAAATATTCTGTTTCTTGTAATTTGGCCTGAAATATATTTGCAATTTTATAACAAAATGGCCCTATTTTGAGTCAGTGTCCTCATGTCAGGCCTTTTTTATTAATTTTTTATGATAAAATAAGTGTCCCTATGTCAAATTGTCCGCAGGTTGAGGTGTCCGCATGTGGGGGTCTCACTCTATTTCAGGCCATATTCATGTTGAGGTACATAGAAAAATTTTATGCACTTTATACAGAGAATACTTGAGATTTCTACCAGCAAGTTGAATTTCAAGCCTCTTGAGTTCTGACTCATACAAATGACTGAAAAATCTTGGAACAATCTAGTAAAATAAGATGAAAATCTGGTTTAATTAATTTCTTTCGCATGCAAAATGATTTATTGTCTCAAAATCTTCAGCAAATTATATGTCCTCTAAAACAGACAATTTTTTTTTTTCAAATTTGATATTTACCTGCATGGAACAAGCTTTCATGTTCTGTACCGCAGGAGTTTTTCGAAATTTTTTTTTTTTAACCCACGTGGTTTACGAAAATTCGTCTGTTTTAAAATTTTCCGTTCATTTCCCTGGCGTCGAAGAGACGAACCTGTCAACTTGTCAAAAAGGGAACAGGATGGATGTTGGGAATATTTGCCAAGAAATCTCGTGACAAGGCACCCACTTTCCGTTCCTTTCGAATTTTCGCACAAAGCACAACTGTTGTGCAAAACAAAATTTTGCAAAGATGTAAGCATGAGAAAATGCCCGGGTTGTCATGCCTGGTTTATCTGACAGTTTGCAGGAAGCGGCTGTAAAAAAAAAAACTTTTCGACGGAAAATGAAAAGAAAGACAGCCAATTTTTTTTGCGAATATTCTTCTGCTCGTCGTATTACATCACGATCTTTTTCGGTTCTCTTCCACCTTTTTTTCACCCAACAATATGAGAATAAGCGAAAACTCGACAAAAACACTGAATTAAAATCGTCTCCTAAAGCTTACTTTCCCTTTTTTTTCGCGGAAAACACGACACGAAAAAAAAACAACACACCGTCATCACATATAATCAATAATGCGTTTTGTCTGTTTTGTCAGATGTCAGCTCTAAAGAAAGTTTAGGAGACGAAAGCGGCATAAAGTCAAGCTTTTCCTTATGTTATTTTCCCGAATACAATTCGTAGTATGTAACATTCTTTTTTTGTGTCGACTCGTTATATGTAAATTTTGGTCTTTTTTTTCTACATGTGTCTGGTATTTCCGAATCCTCCGTGTCCAGATTGAGAAGCTCCACCTGCGAAACCAGCTTGCAATCCGATTTGCGTGTCCCGAAGACGCTTGATTTCTTCTTCAGAGAAATTTCTGGCATTTTCTTCTGCCATTTTCGGACCCAGAGTCGGTCCATTGTATTCCGGATGTTTTTGGGTCTGTGGAACAAAAAATTTAGAAAATTTTAAATGATTTTTAAAGCTGAGTCCGCGGTGGGGATATTTAGATTTGCGTCGCGTAGATGTCGCTGCCGCGCTGTTGAGGAAAAAAAGGGTTTGTTTCTTGGGTTGCTCACCAGGCGGCCGAGGGCATAAAGGCACAAGGTCACTTGGGCAATGTTTCGCTTCTCTGTAAGATCCACAGTTTGGAAAATCTCTTCTTCTGGAAGTCCATACTTTTTTATTGCTTGCTGAAATCTGCAAAAAAAAACACAGCAGCAATGTACTGTACTGCAATTTTTAACAGTAGCTATTATTAGTTACATAATATTTGCCATCAGCAAGACATTTTTCAGGAAAATAGTCCATGTTTATGAAATTTCATTCAGGTTGTGTGGTGATGTGGTGGAACACTTTGAAAAATGTTTCCCTGTCTTCCTTTGCTTTCTTTGTACAGTCTTTAACAGTACCTTTACATGCATTGTTCTTGTCTACATTAGGAGTCCCTGGAGGAAATTGTCATAGCTTTCTTTCTGAACCAATGACCAGAACTTGAAAAATAAATATTTTAATGCCCTTTTTACCAATCATTCTCAAAAATGTATTGGGAATCAAATTGAAGTGTTTGGATAATTGAAAGTGCAAAAGACAATGGGAATTTGGACTGAGTATATCTTTAGAAAGTTATTTATAGGTATATGTGTTGCAGATTGTGTAGCAATATCTAAAATATTTAAATTTCTGTATCACACAGCAAATGGATGTTTTAGTTTTAAACCAGGATGGATAATGTATTTCATTCCCAAATTATTTTCTGGGAGGATATTTAAGACAAATCATAATTTTATTAGATTTTAAAAAGTGATATGTTTACAATATGCTGAAAAATGAATACCTTGCTTTTATATGAAGAAGGGTATGACAAATAGTTTACCTTTGAACATTTTCCATCATCTGAAATTGTCCCCCTTTTTCATTGATCTTCTTGACTGATCCTGGGACAATTTTGTTGATGAGATGACACAAAAGAATCCCATTTTTCAGCAAGTCGTCATAAGGTTGGTTTGGCAATTTCTCGCCCAAAACAGCACTGATCCACTCCAGGACTTCTTTTTCTTGTTCAGGATCACGTTTCTATACAGCAGTCACCAAAATTATATTATTATTTTTTTTATCCAGCACTCAATCAAATTAATTTCTTTGATTGTTTCAAGGTCAACTTACAACCATGATTATCGATTTTTGTAATGTTCAGGAAAAGGGCGAGGAATAATCTTTTTCTCGAATTTTGTCTGCGTGTCAAAGGGGAAAAAAATGTTCTGCACTCGGTGGGGTCCGAACGACGACTGCGTTTTTATGCGAGGGAATTTTTCCGCGTGCGTTTTTTCCGCCGTGCTCTTTTTTTTTTCCTGCTATGCTTCTCAGCCGAGGGTTGTTTTTTTTTCAAACACTTGTTTTTTTTTCAGTTTTAGAAAGGAAGAAATCGTGTGGGTTGATCGTCAGCGACGTAAGAGAGGGGGGACGGCCAAAAATAATCCAGAGGGGACTTGAAGACGTGCTTCGCTGCGACTCTCTTTGAGAGGAAAACTTAGTCATTCCACAGTGTGGGGGGAAAAGACGTTCATTGGTGACGGAAAAGAGGGTGTTAGAAGGCTGTAAAACTTTCCCAACATTCTTGGGTTGCTATGCGAAAAATATTTGATTTTTTTGTGCTGGTTTATGCAGAGCTTCATATTTTTTTGCAGGGAAGAGAGGTCAGGTGTGTCAGGTTGATTTGAACAGGGATTTGAGGGAATGGCAGAAGCTGGATATGGGGGGGGGGGGGGATTGAGAAACAGGTTCACCTGGGGAAGGTTAAAGAACATTTGAGGCACTGATTTTCAGAAAAATGTGGGTAGGTGTCACTCCATCCATGTTATGCCTGAATATGCTGTAATCAAGTTATTTTCCTGTGTCCCTCAACATGCACAGAATACCATCCATTTTGGAATCATGCTCTGGAACATGGAACAAGCTTGCATAGCAACTCATTGCTCCTGAGCAGACAAGGTCATTATATGTCTGGCTTGTGGTCATTTACCTTGCCCCCTTTAATGGCATCTTGGTCCTGCTTGTGCAGTCGCGTCTGGGTCTTGTTGAATCTATAAAGGGACCTGCGTACTTATGAATAGATATTCATTGTTGGTCTGGCGTTGACTGAGGTTGCACAGAGAATAAACAATTTGCACTCTATAACAAGAAGTCATGTTTCATTTCAATCCCAGCCAAAAGAACAAAATCTTCTTGTTGGAAGTTTGTCTAATAGAGTTTACATTCTTAAGATTAATCAATTTTTGTCTCTAGATAATTCTCTTAGTTGATTTGGACAACAATGCAATTTGGTCAACCCCTGCACAACAGGTTTTTGCATAACAGACCACCTCTGGACGTGGTTCCCCCTCCACAATAGACTAAATCCACATAACAGACTTATGTTGATTCAAATTTTATGGTAAAAAATGTAAAAGTTTATTATTTTTTTGTTAATTGAGTTTGCATAACAGACTTTTCACACAATAGACTAGTATGTTGCACAAGTTAAGTCCATTCTGCTGGGTTTGACTGTACTCTGCACTTCTGCAGTCTATTCAATGCTAATTTTTATTGTAATTATGCTGAATATTGCACTTGAGTAAATGTCCCAACAGTTTTCAAAAAATAAATCCATCATTCAAAATCCCAGATATTCCAGAATGTTTTACCACCTTTGCAGTGCCAGAAACTTCAAATACTTTGAGATACTTTTAAGATGGCAAAAGCTTTAGCATGAAAATAAATTCATAGAAAAATGAAGATATTTCTGACATTGTCTTCATAGACCATAAGCCTGATTTTACAGAGATCTTCCGGGTCCAAAAATACGGTGCCATCAAATTTTCGAAGATCAATTGATAAAAACATTAAATTTCCACGTAAGCGAACCCCTATCTATTCACAGTATCATATTTATTTTACTTTATTTTATTTGAGAAAGACTGTGGAACGACGTTTGAAAAATCATCTGTTAGCCACAGAAGCTCTCAAGAGGTGAAGGGAAAGGTAATCAAACCTTGAACCTGTCCAAGTGCCCAAACAAACATTGCCTAGTGGTTGAGTCAGCAGGTCGTCAATTTTCTTTTGCGGATGCGGTTCGCAAAAAAAAAAATACAGAAATGCGTCATGATTTCTGGGGAATTGCCAATTAACTCTTGTAAATGGCAGTTAGTTTCGCTGTTTCTTTTTTTTTCTAGGAAACGGGTTGTAGTACAGTATACTCATGTCTAGAACGCGTATTTTCAAAGAACAAGACGCGCATTTTGGCATGAAGTATTTCATGAAGTTTGCGAAACAGCGTTTTCAAAATAGCACATACATTTTCATGTCACAGCATTTCCTCTAAAATGTTCTTAAAAATTAACAACCAATTTATAAAAAAAATCCTTGATTTCATTCAATCCAGAGTTCAGCAGTATTAATTAGAAATCAGAATAAAATGGCATTGACTCAAATAAATGCTTTTCACAAGTCACAAACATTAAATGAACCTCATTGATCAATTTACTGGATCGAATTTGATTTATGGATTTTAAAACAACGTGAAATTGTTTGATGATCATTCTTTGAATAACAGAATGCTAAGAGTTGAGAAATTATCATTTTACATGAAGCTTGTAATTTTTGAACCCTAATAATCAGAATTGGCCATCCTGCTGAGGAAACTCAATCCGTGAACCTTAGGACAACGTTTTATAGAATTGTTGTGGCGACATCTGCGAACAAATTGAGCTAACGTTTTCATTCGCATTTCATCCGATCCGTGTGCAGGGAGCTGGTCGCAGAGACAAGGGTGAGGAGGCTGAGGTGTCTGCATGGATTGCAGCAGTGTTGGGTGAGGCAGCGCCACCTGGTTTGCAGTATGATGACTACTTGAGGGATGGACAAGTCTTGTGCAGACTCATGAACACTCTCCAGCCTGGAATCATCAAGAAGATCAACACTTCTGGAGCCCAGTTCAAGTTCATGGAAAACATCAACAAGTAAGTACTGTACTGTAGAGTATAGTGTACTGTATATTGGATTTAGCTACTTAATATAACTTGTGAGTTAGTGGGTTAAGACAAATTTGCAATTGAATCATTTTGAGTCTTGTTGAAGATGAGTTGATGTATTTAGGACACTTGTGTCTCAAATTGTCCCTGCTGCCTTGAATTGTCAGCTGGTCTCCACAAAGTGGTTTGTAACTTCTCAATCTCAAATTTTCCATGTACCATCAGCATTATTCATATTTTCCTTAGGAGAGTTGGAAAGGATTTAAAGGATTACGAATTGGTGCAATAATTGTTTGCTCACTTGTTACAAATAATCGCATATCAAAATCTATTGCTTAGATAGAACAACAACAAAAAAACTCTCAAAATATCTTCAGCATAGCCATAATGGTGTTTGAGTTCTGTGAAAACAATTTCTTGACCATAACAAAGACATTTTTTCTGTTCCCATGGGGCTTTATTCCTTATAAAAAAAGAAAACTTTTGACCTCTCATTCATGTATTCATTCAAGGAAAAATAAATTTCATCAGTGAATTTCAACTTTAAAAAAAAACAAATATGTCCCATTGATGGTACAGCTTTTTTAGGTGAGTATATAGGCCTCAAATGCACAATACAAACACTACTTTATTATGATTATATTTACCTATAGTTACAGCTGTACTGTATATGAGGGAAGCACCATAACCTTCAGGCATAATGTTTGACAGTACAGTATTGTTGCAGAAATGCAATTGGAAACTGAAACCCCCTTTTTTATTGCAAAACAAATTTTTACATTTTTATTTTTGAATTATGGGAGGATTTTATCTTATGGACCTTGAATAATTTGTAGTGAGAGGGTATCACTTAAAATTCTTTTATACTGTTTTGTTCAACAATTGACTAAAAAAAATTAGAAAATACAGTACTTTTAGCTCAATGTGTTGTTTCCTCATCTAACAGCTTTCAGAAGGCACTCCTTGCTTATGGAGTTCCAGAACTGGATGTTTTCCAGACAACTGACCTGTTTGAGAAGAAGGACATCCCAATGGTGACCAAGACTCTGTATGCACTGGGCAGAACTGTGAGTCAGCAAAAATCTAAAAAAAAATGCTTCAGACCAATAAATGAATAAAATTGGTTATAAATTCAATTTTTTTTCCTGTTCTAACCAGACTTACAAGCACCCAGAATTCCCCGGACCCCAACTGGGGCCAAAGCCAGCTGAGGAGAACAAGCGTGAATTCGATGATGAGACTCTGGCAGCTGGAAAGGCCGTCATTGGACTGCAAGCTGGCACCAACAAAGGGGCTAGCCAGGCTGGCCAGAGCTTTGGTGCAGGACGCCACATTATTCTTGGCAAGTGAGAGGAAACCATGGACAAGATACGTGCGACATCTACCCTCGGTTGATGAACGCGGATTTCGGCTGCTTGTGCTCGGTTAACTCCGCTTGCGCTTCCTTCCAGAAAAAATACAAAACGCTATCACAGTATTCTTCGGTGCTAGAACTGCTACAGAAATAATAATAGATTAAATGATGGTAACAGTTTCATCGTGTCGAGTTTTCCGAAGCACAAGTTGACGATTCAATTCACAGAAAAATGTTTTTCAAAATAATCAGGACCATCGTGTTTTGTTTTTTTCGTATGCTGCGCTAACCCGCTGCTTTGTTGGTAAGAAAATTTAACACAAAAAAAGGCAATACTTTGTTTGTTCCAAGTGTTTTTCGATTGATGTAAAAATTCTGGTTTGAGCTCTTATACAGACTCAGCAGCCTCATGGTGGGCAAAAGTTACCACTTATTGCTTCTTTCTGAATTCGAAGGTTTTTCGTTGCAAATCGTAGATGCTCTTCGAAGGGAAATAAAAATTCTGCTGTTGATTTTTGAATTGTATCCTGAAATAAATGGATCAATATTGACAGAATATCATTGTCAGGTTTCATTCCAAATTTCACCGTAAATTTTTCCAATTTTCGAGGAATATTTCGAAAATCACGGAATTTTATACAGTATTCGTAAGGACTGAAGAGACATACGTAGACATCGCAAAAAAGGAGATACAGTAATATTTGCTAAAATTCACGGATGCTCAGCATCAATAGTTGTTTTCCACTCAGAAGTTAATCAAATAATTCCAGTTCAAACTATTCAATTACCACGGAATAATAACGATTTTATTCGAAGTACAGTAATATCAATTGAGACTCGATGGCCTTGCCTCTCGTATGCGGAGATAGGAAGACACAGGCTGAGCGACATCTACTCTCGAGAAATCAAGCTCAAAACACTTTAACTGTTTTTGAAACCGCGGTGTCGCTAAATGTCTGCCATCGATCGTCGGCGAATATCTTCTTCGGGGGTTCCTTTTCAAAAAACCGACTCGGACGCCATTTTTGCGTCAAACCGATACGTGACAGTCATGCCAAAACTAAACATGAGTTTCATAGATAAGAGAACACTTTCAGTCGAAAGAGATAACGTATACAGGTACAGCACAGGAACAAAGTAAACCAAACCTAACTGGTGTCGTCTCGGAAAACGCATCTCGTCAGCCTCACTGCCGAGAAAATATTAAAAAAAAAACCTGACTCAACCGTGTCGCCTATTATTCATCAGTCAAAAAAGCTTCTCATGTAATTTATTTTAGATTTCGTAGTAATCAGCGATCAAATCTTGGAAGAAAGTTGGAAAAAAAAGAGAAGGGAATTGACGAGTGATGGCAGTGGAAGTGGCGTTGACGAACCACCTGGTGTTCGGGTCGATTCTCAACACGATCCTTTTGACCACTGACCTTTTATTGATTGATCTTGACCGTGACGCCGAGGATTTCTTCAGAACCCTTCGAGGCAAGTACAGTGGACTCTTATTGGTTAACAAACTTGCTTACGGTTCCCGACAAGAAGTTTGCTGACCAAATTTGATTTTCCCGTAAACTTCAATCAAGAATCAATTTATCCATTGTTGGGGAACCAGAACTTGGGCCCAGGGATGTCAGGTCCCAGGACCTGGATTCTGGTCCTGTTTTCCTTTGTGCATCCGTTCCCCAGATGCACAACTTCTTTGATGCACATTTGTTCTGCCAATCACAGGCAAGGGAAAAAGTCCAGTGCTTTGGTCAGGTCAGCTGACTGAAGCATTGGGCTAAATTCTATAAAAACCCAGCACTCTTTCACTCCCAATAATCAGTCCTCTAAATTAGCTCTTACAGTAAACTTCCTCCAAACATTCCAACCCCAATTCGTCTGATTTAATTGTCGCGTTGCATTATTGCACCCTAAATTTGTGTGCACAAATTTATTGTTTTTATTGAATGTGTGTTGCATCATTCCATTTATTGTGATGTATCATTTTTTGTATTGTGTTTGATTGTGATTTATTGTGGAACTGTGATTAAATCAGACAAAACTATGGATATGTAATTAAGGTATCCCCTTAATTACACATTCCCGGCTGCAAACCGGCTGATTGCCCTGCCTTATTATTTCCCACCTTTTCTTCCACTGCGCTATGGTTCAATTCTTTATGTTGGGTTGATCAATTCCTCAACATCCATTCCTGGCATCCAAAATACAATTGAAAATTAAATGGAAAACATTTCAGGAAAAATATCATCTAATCTTAAATAGGTAATTTTCCATACCCTGTTATGTTTAAAAATTGTTTTTTTTGGGTTGAATGAAAACAGCACTAAAAAACTTTTAGTACAAAAAAAGCATGTACATATGAGCAGGAAAACTGCCACCAGAAATAAATTTTAATTTCACAATGCTGTATATAATTAAACCACAAATTCAGCAGTTGAACAATATGGTAACAGCTAAAAAAATTATGTTTGAAAGTGCTTTTTTCACAGCTTCTTACTCCTGGACATGGTTTGTTCAAGTGTCGGTCTAAAGTATTGATTTGTTTAAACACAAAAATTTATTTTTATTCAACAGATGAAACTCCAATGTCAGTCAACCGAGCTTTTGGGTCATCACCACCACAACACAATTTTGAGGAAGGTTTCAACCCAGAACTCACCACTTTGGACCTCGAATATCTGCCAGTAATTCAGAAAAAATATTCATAAAAAATTTTTAAAATACGGAATTCGTTTTTTACTTCTACTTAAAATTCGCATATACGAAGAAAGATCAGCTGACGTATGGAGAACAGGCAGAAAACGCCATCGAGGAAGTGGAATATTTGCTGGCACATTCCGGATGGAAATTGTCTCACAATCGCGGCGGAGCAACGGTGAAAAGTCTCTATTATCCCAAATATTCTCGCAGCATCATGATGCTTGAGGTATAAAATTCTTCGACTTAATTATTCAATCAACCCTTTCATCCAATTTTCCAATTCTTTATTTTTTATTTTAGAGCAGAGTCGATGCAACACCACAAGAACTGTTGCAAGAATTCTGGCTCAACGGCGACAACGCGCCAAATTGGAACTCTGACATTACTCATTCCGAGACTCTCGAGGTTTGTCAACATTTCGACGCTTTTGAAAGCACTAAAAATATCTAAAAATTCATCATTCATACGAAGGCTTAATGAGAGATCATAATTATTCTTTTTTTACCGAAACGAATTCAATTTTGGAAATTTATTACAGCAACAACAAAAAAGCGCGTCGTTGGAAATCAGACTGCTCAAATTAAATCTTTTGTTTGATTATGCGATTTTATGAGATCAATTTTATTTTATTGTCGACTTTTTCGAAGATTTTCATATATATTCAAATCGGGAAATTTGGCAAATATTTAAACTGCGAAACCTATCGCAAAAATAGCAGGATGAATCATTCAGTGGACAAGCTAAGACCTAAGGAAAACGTTCAAGAACATAAAACTCATAATGTTTGAAACTTTTGGAATTCCCACAGGATCTCAACCCGAGTTTGACAATTGGCTACAAAATTTCAGGCCCACTTGCTGGAGGTTCAGTTAGTTCCAGAGACTTTCTGTTGGTGACAGCTCGCAAAAAAATCGTTGACTCCTACTTCATTGTGTATGAAAGCACAACCCATCAAAAGGACCCCAAGAACCCAGACTATGTCAGGTTGGAAAATTTTTCAGCTTGTTCAAGCTGCTAAACATTCTGTTGGCAAATACATTGAGGGTTACCTTAATATAACTTCATCTCAGGATACTGGAAAATTTCAAGACTGTGCTTGAAATTTCACTAAATATCAATGAAGAAGAAAAAAAACCATTCGGGCATGACAGTAAGACTTGAGTTACAAAATGTTCATTTGAGAATACAATCACTCATGCAATAAAAAAATTTTCTGGATAAAAAAAAAGCTGCGCGATAAAAATGCCTGGATTCTATAACCATTCATCATGAACGACTTAAAGAATTTAAAGTTTTTCCACATTGAAAAATAATTTGGTGTATTGTGGGGCATAATTTGATTCCATAGACTGCATAGAGCACATGTGATTGTGCATACACTATGAAAAGCACAACACTGGGTCATGGATGTAATGAATGAACAAAAAATACAAATGAAAGAGGGATCAGATATTTTACTGAAGAAACAAAAGTGAAAGCATGTCTGTTGCAAAAGAACATCACATTACAAGCAGGATTTAAAACTTATAAATGATTCATTCTTCTGGGTCTACTACAAATTTTATTTATTTTTTGTCTGGATTAGATTACTTTTATCATAATGCAACCTGAAAGGAATTTGTTGTCCAAGCAAGAAATTCTTCACATAACAAAATATTAGACCTTGTTGAAAATTGATTTTGAATACAGTTAAATCTTAATAACTTCAACGTACCCAAGTTGAATATCTCCAAAAAAAATTGAAAAAAATCAAGTGCCCATCTGAATTCCTTCAGAGATAATGCATTAAAAACCTCTCCAACTTGATGGCTTTTCCTCACTCACCTCCATAACTCAAATATTCTTAGGCATTTTGGCTATTATTTTCTTGACACAAGAAAGAGAAAATAAATATGAAAGTAACGTGATGAGTTTTGAAAGGAAGTGGAAGACTGATTGGGCAAATGAACTCCAAGGATGCTCCAAGCTCAGTATCATGTCTCCTCATTTAAGATTAAGAAGCCCTTTAATACAAGCATATCACTATTTACAATATCCTATAAGTTTTTTATGTTTCCCACAATGAAAATGCTTGTTTCCCTCACTCAAAACCTCTTTATCTCAAATTTTTTGCTGGTCCCTTGAAATTGGACTTTGAGAGGTTCAACTATATAATTGTATACTTAGCATTTCCTTTCCACAAATTATTGTAACTGTATCACCTTACTGCCAATTTTCCAGGGCAACCAATGGACCCAGTGGCTTTGTCTTCAAACCTGCCTATGAAGATGGGAAGCTGATGACTGACATGGTCTGGTTGCTCAACCTTGACATGCACATGCCATCAATTGTGCCAACAGCCATAGTTGAGAAGATGCTGCCTTTGAACATGATGAAGTACATGAAGCAGCTCAAGAAACATGTGGAAGTCATGAAATCCACAAATACTTAGTCTTTCAGAATGAAGTGTTGCTTAGTAAAACATTGTCTTGTTGACAGTCCTCTCAAGTGGTGAAGTTTCTTTGTACCATTGACTTTCAAAGGTTCCTTCCAGGATATCTTGAGTCCAATTCCAGAGAGAGAGAGAAAAAAGGTATTTCAGAAGATTACTTGTACTTACCTTTACTCTCTTTACTTAGTCCCATCTACTGGGGCATACTCCCAAACACTGGCATATTCATATTAAGGTGAAAATAAAAATCTTTGAAAGTTCCCTTTATGACACCTACTATGACCTTTTCAGGTGAAATGGCTGGGACAAGAAAGCAGGACAATCCAGTCCTGACTGCAGCCAAAAGAGAAGACTACAATGTAGTGAAAGCTGCCTTAGTTGATCTGAAAAACAAGTCTAAAGCAAAGAAGGTTTCCTTGTGTGAGGATAACAGTGCTGAACAAGCCATTGATTTGCTTGCTGATGATAATGGGAATGCTGGGACCCTTCTTCATTATGCTGCCCTTTGGGGGTGGACTGATGTCATCACTTATGTTGTTGAATCTGAAGGTATACTTTCTGCTCTTTTTTCCAAAGCTCAAATTCAAACTGGAGGATTCAACAATTATTTTATAGTTGAAGTTTTTGACTTTGTAGATATTCTTGCCATGAAATTAAAATCCTAATGGGGCTCCTCTTACAAACATTTTCTTCAATGCTTCCAGCACTTTATGTAAATGGTGGAAAATTTCAGAAGTTAAGAATGGTCAGAACAAAATTGGGTCTCATATCTAACCAGACATGCATGCATGAGAGATATTATATATCCTATACTTAACTTAACCCTTGTGCAGCACAGATTGAGGATAAAATCCCAAAATTGTGTGTCCATCAGCACTGAAAACAAAATTGAATTATTGAACCAATTAAGGCATATGTTAAGAAAAGTCTGATATTTTTTATAATCCTGCAGAAAATTTTGCCTGAAAAAAATGCATCAGTGGGTGACATTTTTCCTAAAGTCCCAGGACTCCCAGCATAGGATTAACATTGGGAATATCTCAAGACAATGGGTATTTCCCCACCCAAACTTTTCCTAAGTCCTTACCCACCTGGGGGAATTTAGTGACCTTCAGTCAAACTGAATTGTGCCTTCCTTGAAAAAATCCCTAATCAATTTCAGGATGGAAAAAAACCCTCTGCCATTCATGTCTTTATTATAATGTGGCATTTGTCACCAATCTTGGAATCTAAGCATTTGGCAACAAAGAAAGCATGTAACTTTCCAGTTTGAAGAAAGCAATAGCATTTTTTGCTGGATATATCTTACAATAATTGACAAAACAAAAACAAAAAAACGTCTAGCACTCCACATTTGAAAAAAAACATTGGAAACTATACCTATATCTCAGGAGTCAGGAGTCAACACTTTTGGATCTTGCCAATTTTTTCACTTGGTAATTCAAAGATTGGTAGTCCAAAACCAATCTGCTCATAGCTACAGTATTGGTGACATTTGGCCATACCATATTTTACTATGCAAAAAATAATAATCTGGACACTGCTGGATCCAATAATGTCCAGAGAACTTGATGCATCTGTAATAGTTAATTACTGAAACTTTTTTGCTCCTCCTTGATGCATTTTTTGGCTCTGAAAAACAGGAATAAATGTAAATCTGACCAACAAGAAGTCAGGCAAGACTCCCTTCATGCTTGCTGTGGAGAACCGACAAATGCTGGCTGCTTTGCTTCTACTGATTCTTGGTGCCAACCCTCAAGCAAAGAATAACAATGGTTACACAGCTCTTCATTATGCCATCATGTGTGATGATGAAGAAACTGTAGGTTGCAAAACATTCGTTTTTTTTAAAGATAATTTCAAAGTCCCATTTTTAATGTAACACCAGGTTAGGTTCACCCATTGGGTCATGAAGAGGTCCATCAAAAGTGAGTCTTGTGCCAAGGCATACCCTTCATTGGCAGCCTACTTGTGCTCACCATTGTCTGGGGGTGAACAAACAGTGTGTCCAAAGTCTCCTACTGATGTATGTGACCCATTGAATGCAGAGAATGATGTGAATGTAACTGCTCTTATGGTTGCTGTGGCCTATGGGAGAGTGAGAACCACCAAAGAGCTCTTGTGCCTTGGTGCCTGTGTGAAAAGATGTGATGCAGATGGCAACACTGCTCTCATCTTGGTCAGCCAGGTAGTCTCTTAGTACATGTCTTTACATTTGGTCATAAATTAGCCTTCAGACTGCCTTCAGATTACCAAAGTGGAGCAAAGCAAGGTCAATTGGCTGAACAGGGAAAATTACAACTCTGCAGATGAAGAGATTATGACTCTTCTGTTGGACTATGGCACATGTCCCAATGTTTCCAACTTCAAGGGTAGAACGGCATTACATTATGCAGTGCTGTCTCGCAGGCTCAACTTGGTACAGCTTCTATTGAGGGCTGGGGCTTCAGTTAATGTCAGGGACTCTGATGGTGCAAGTCCAAGGGACTTGGCTGTGAGGAGTGATGATGAAGTTTTGCGCACTTTTATGGTCAGTATTTCACTGTTTACAGTATTACCCATTTTCCCTCTACAAACTTTCACAAACAATACGTCAGAAACAATGAGTGCCAAGTTCCAAATGAATGTATTTTTTGTTTTAGCCATTTTCAAAGGCCCCAGAATTTTTTTGTAAGATTTTCACAGATGTGAAATAAAGATCTATAAACAAAAAAACCATGCTGAAGAAGAACAAGTAACATACAGTGAGACCCCCAGATGTGGACATAATTGGTGCATCAAGAGTGTCCCTATGTCGGATTGTCCCCAAGTCAAATCTTGTTTTCCCTTAGACTTACATTGTATAATTTTCAATTGGTGTTTTATGGAAGAAATATTCTTCAGAATTTCATTTAAAAAAATTTTGCCACTTGAATTTGATTCAATGAAAATCTTTTCAAACCAATAAGAACATTTGGAACATTGAATAGTGTACCTCTGTACAGTAGATTGGAAAGTTGGCATCTGGAAAAATAACATCCATGTCACAAAGAGAGCAAGAAGGAAGTCCCTCTGTCCTATAGGGCATTTTTAAAATTAGCTGAATGGATGGGAAAATGATGGGAAAAGTACCAAAGAATTTTTCTTGTATAGATCTTAGTTGGAAACATCTGTTTCTTGCAATTAAGCCTTATAAAAATTGATTATCCTAAAATTTATTTTGGAATTTTTTCCTGCAATGTCGCCAGGTCAAGTCAGTGTCCTCATATTGAGTCTTTTTTATGATTAGTTTTTTGAAAAATAAATGTCCCCATGCCAAATCATCCCCATGTCAAGGCGTCCACATGTGGGGGTCTTACTGTATTTACTCAAGTACCACATGCACCTTTTTCCCAAATTTGACAGGAAAAATGGGGGTGTGAATCATACGTGGGTATAAATTCTTATAAAAAATATTGAAAATTGTTTTGGGCATTTTAATTGCTTCTAAGGAAAATTTTGGGATCAAGTTTTAACAGCAAACCTATTTTAATTGGAAAAATTAAAAATGGCCAAATTAATATCAATTGATGCATAAACTCAAATTTTGGTGTTCTTAGCCTTGAAATATTGTGGTTTTAGAGTCATTAACATGGACAGTGCATTTTACTTTGGGAATGTTAAATAAACTAAATATTCAGTATTTGCCAGTCTTCTTGGGACAAGGGCATAAGGCAAACATTTACCAAATAAAGTCAACATTAAACTTCATTTGGATTCTACATTTTTCATTACTTTTAGCTTCCTAATGCTTGAGATACTACGTTTTTCATTTTACCTTATTTTCCATATTCAAGCATCAAAAGAAAAGAATAAAGTTGCTCCAATTGTGTAATTAGACACAACTTTCTTGCTCTGAAAATATTGACCAATACTTGACAAAATTCAGTCTGACTGATTAAAATTGAATTTATCTAAATCATGTGCTGAATTTTCCAGTGCATGTCACTTTCCAAGATCATCAGAGTGCTTGGAAAGATGGCTCCTTTCCCTAGACCCAAACCAGGGTGTTCATTGTGTGAACAACATCAGCAGCAGCATCAAGAAAAGCCTCTCTTCAATCCTGCTTCCACATGCCCTTTCCAGTTGGACTCGCCAAATAAGCAGGCTGAGCATTGCCATTCAAAGCAGCACAGCCCAGTTCAAATTTGCCCACAGCCTGTGTCCTTCAGTTATGCCCCAGAGCCATCTTGCCCAAGACTGATGCCAAGTGCCCCTCCTGACATCAGTGAGCAAAATGAGAAAAGTTGCTCTTCACCACCTGCAGACTACAAGTAATCTATATTCCAATTACTGCACAGGAATGAATAATTAATTAAAACTGGGGGAAATTAAACAGGTGTTCAGATGTGGAGAGACCCATTGGAGGACATGCAAATAAGCAAGCCACAATATCCTGTCATGGTGGCAGAAAAAGGTCTTCCGGACACACAGTGCAAATTGCACAGGCACCAGTTTACAAATGTGACTCCATACCAACTGTTCCAGTGAACAAACCCTGTTTCCCATGTTGTCTCACTAGTGGGATAAAGAATACCAAATGCAAGGGCAAGAAAAAGAAGAAGACCCCATCAAGGCATCAAAGTACCCCATCCTGTACTTCAAAGACAAAAGTCAACAAATCTTTGAAATGCTGCTCATCTTCTGAATGGTCTTCCGGTGCCTCATCTAGATGAATAAAGTGTCCAGAAATTAACTGAATAAGAAAAGCAACTTCATTTCATAGCAGCATGTTTTCTGAATGACTCAGACAGTAAGCATGCAATATTGACATCTACAGTGGCTAGAGAAAGAACCACATTTTTCATAACTTCAGAGAAATTGATTCAAAGCATGAACAGTCCAAACTTACCATTAAGGAACCCATTGGTCCCTTTGGGATTCAATACAAATTAAAGAGATCCTGTTCATAGTTTTGCCTTTATAATGAATATTTTCATCATCAATTATACAGTATGTCTTAAAATACTGTACTTCAATTATTGAGAGGTTTAAAATGAAATTGCATGCAACTACTTTTCCATCATTGTCAACTATCTTGTCTCCTGAAGTGTATTAACAAGACAAATGTTATCACATCAAACATAAAAAAGTGTTGATCATGTTGCAATAAAAAAGTAATTTTGGGGGACAGGAAATTATTATAGCTGCAGAGAACTAATCACTTTTGCCCTGTATTTTGTTGTTGGATTTTGTGGAGATTTACTGAAATTGATATTCAGGAAATTTAATTTTATTAGCCACAGCTGTCACAGTTTGTCATCTGGCATTTTCTTTCAAGTGCCCTACTGGTTATCAACATGGCAAAAACCTTTAATGCAAGTGCAAAAATCAACAGAATGCCCTTGAATCTGACCATTTTTCAAGTTGGTCTCTATACAATCATCAAAAAAGATCAACGTTCAAAACAGTTTGTTTTGAATGCTTGAACGTTCAATTTCAAAATATATCTTTAGATCAAATTCCTCTATTTGTTTAAGTACCCTTCCTCATCATGTACAGTTGTAAATTGAACATTTTTGATGTAAAAAATATATTTGTAGAATTTTTTCATTTCTATAAGTTTGGATTTTGCTTGTAACTATGGCAGAAAAGTTCATTTGTTATAGCTCCAATATTTATAACTACAAAACCTCCAAAACCTGGTTAAAGATGACATCCAAGTAATTTCATGCATATTACAACATATACTGTATACTGGTATTGCAATGCCTAAAATAATCCATCACGCAGTGGGGAGCTATTTTTGCTGTGACCCCACAGTAGGTGCACACCAGGGTCACAACTGTTGCAAATGGGATAGTCTGGGGTTACAAGTGTGCACTCCTGTAGAGGAAATTTTGCTACCATTCCAGGGTTACACTTGGTGCAAATACCCGAGCGAGGATGCTACGCTCGGGTTGCCGCGTGAACGCGACCCCACATATATTAGCCAGAGCTGTCAGAGCTTGTCATCTGGCACTTACTTTAAAGTGTCCTGTAGTGGTTATCAACATGGCAAAAGCCTTTAATGCAAGTACAAAAATCAACAGAATGTCCTTGAATCTGACCATTTTTCAAGGTGGTCTCTATACAATCATCAGTAAAATATCAACGTTCAAAACAGTGGCAATTTCAAGTACCCTTTCTCATCATGTAGAGTTGTAAATTAAATATTTTTTATGCTAAAAATACATTTGTTGAATTTTTTTTTTCATCTGTATAAGTTTGGATTTTGCTTGTAACTATGTCAGAAAAGTTCATTTGTTATAGCTCCAATATTCATAACTACAAAACCTCCAAAACCTGGTTAAAAATGACATCCAATTAATTTTACGCATATTACAACATATACTGTAAACTTGTATTGCAATGCCTAAAATAATTCATCACCCAGTGGGGAGCTATTTTTGCTGTGACCCGACAGTAGGTGCACACCAGGGTCACAACCATTGCAAAAGGGATATTCTGGGGTTACAAGTGTGCACTCCTGTAGAGGAAATTTTGCTATCATTCCAGGGTTACACTTGGTGCACAAATGGGAAATAACAGGAGCATCACACAAATGCACCAACTGTAACCTTATTGGTGTAACTTATTTGTTCACAAATGTGACCCTGAGTAATCCTGGTGTGAACACACAATTGGTGCACATTGGGGATATGCATGTGCAATATATAGAAGAACTTTGGTACACTTCAGGTGCTCAGCAGGGTCACTGTGTAGAATTAGGAACAAATCCCCAGTGTGCACGGATTTCCCCACTCCAGGCACTTATTCTGACGAAACACTGGTGGTGGTGAAACACAGTTTGTTCGCCCTCTCATAGATGTCGCCTTAGGAGACGTAGTACAGTATTTCCAAATAACCGTAGGTCCCATTTTTTCTCACTGAAACAATTGACAATAAGAGCAGCCATATGAAAATAATAAATTGCGATGCAGTGGATCTGCTTCTTTGTTACCACTGCTTTATAATATAATTTTTTTTTTTACAATTCTGAGTCAAAAGGACAGGAAACCCATAATGCAATGGACGGCATTTGTATTCTGTCAAGGGCTAAGAGATATTCCGAGCCCATTTCTGGAGAGAAAAGTGCAGTTCCCAGTACAGGGAAATAATCCTGGCGACACCGGGACTTATCTGATGAAAGAGAATATACATTTAAGAAAGATAGAGATGAAGAAAGAAAGAAAGAAAGAGAGACAAACTCGGCGTCTTTTCTCCAAGACCTCGAGACAGAAAAGAGACAGACAAGAGGACAGGGAAGAAAGATTCAAGTCTCTGGTGGTGTGCTGGTGGATGTGGTGAGTCAACTTTTTCCATGACCTCTTCTTTCTCTGGCCTTCCAGGTCAGACTAGGTGTCTTACACGCCGAGGGAACAAGGTGACCCTATTAGCCACTCTTCTCACGACTCGCCATGTGTCTGGCAGCCACCCTGGCTTCTCATTCAACACTCGTGGAACATCCGAAATCGTGACCAGAATCCTTCATGTTGGGGGGAAAAAATCAATTGCGCATTACAATTATTTTGCAACACCCTATTCACTTATTGAATCTGCTGGTTATACAAGAAATACGTTATACTATTACAGTGTTAAATATCATTGCAACAAACTGCCTGAGGGACTTGATGAAGACTTTATCATCTAACAAAAAATGCCTTGTTTGAAGGTCCATGGTTGTAATTTTGTGGGAAATTGTTATTTTTTTAAATACTGTAAAGTGCTTATTCCACAATAATGTACAAAGAAATCAAGATTAATCTGTCATGATTTCTAAGTCTCTCTGCTGGAATGAACAGAACATTTTTGAATACATAGCACAATACAGTGCTGGTCCTCACCTGACAGACCTCTCACATAAGGGACTTTTGCCTAAAAGACCTCCTGCTTAAGGGATTTTTGCCTAACAGACCAGCTCTGCAGGCAATTTTTTCTCCTGCCCAAAAGAAAAAATTTGCCAAACAGACTTCTGTTGGTATAAAAATTAGTGTTGACAATTGAAAATTTTAAATTTTTGTATACAGTGAGACCCCCACATGCAGACGCCTTGACCTGCGGACAATTTGAAATAGGGACACTTATTTTCCCATAAAAAATTAATAAAAATGTCTCAACATGAGGACACTGACTCAACATAGGGACATTTTGTGATAAAATTGCAAATACATTTCCAGCCTACTTACAAGAAACAGATCTTTCCAACCCTGAAATTGATGTAAGAAAAGTTCTTGGGCATTTCTCTCACCAAATTACCATCCATTTAGTTAATTTAAAAAAATTACCTCCAGCATAGAAGGACTTCTACTTTTTTTTACTTAAATGTTATTTTTGTAGACGCCAAAATTGCAGTGTAAATTACAGAGATACACTATTCAATGCTCCAAATGCTCTTATTGAGTTGAAAATGTATTCAATAATTCAAATTCAAGGGGCAAAAAATTTTAAAGGGAATTCTGAAGAATATTTCTTCCAGAAAACACCGATTAAAAATTATATAATGTAAGTCTATGTGAAAACAAGACTCAACTTGTGGACATTTCAACTTGGGGACACTCTTGATGCACAAATTACGTCCGCATCTCAGGGTCTCACTGTAATTGAATTTGTCTGAAGGACCTTGTGACTAACAGACTTGTCCATTTTATAAATTAAGTCTGTTAGACAGGGGCTGACTGTACTTCTCCTTTCATTGAACCTGCCTCTCTACCAACAGCATGTTAAAGCTTGCATCAATGATCTTTTTTGTTGTGCTTTTGGTTGCACATCTTCACCCCTCTCCCCTTAATTTAAATTTTAGAATTTGCACACCCTCTTGAAAGTAGCATGAAGTGTGATATTCAAATTACTGGTCCTGCTCCTCATTTATCCATGTAAACAGCTTTGGAAAATGCCAGCTCAGTGGCTGACAACTTTTTTAAGACACTTTTTAAAGCTGACAACTTGTTTTAAGTTTAAAAAAACTTTTTTTTTCATTCAATGTGCTGTTCATTCTTTGTGACCAAACCATGGCACCTGTACCATGGTAAAAGTATATAGAGTTACATTAAAAAGGAAGCTTCCATTTGGCATTTTTCCATTGCCACAGCTTGATTTGCTACTGAGCTATCCTAAGTAGTAATTAGTTCACTTTTTTCTGGCCCACCCTGTATAGGTACTATAGCTGTCCCCATGTTATAAGGCTTTTCAGCAACAAAATTCTCACTACAACGGATTTTTCTGGTCCCTTAAATTTTTTTTAGAGTGAGTTCACCTGTATACAGTAGAATCTCATTACAATGATTGATTGCTCACAATGAATTCATATTTTAGGTCATCATTCCCTCATTAGACACACTGTTAATTCAATTTCTCTATCAAAACTTTTTTGTTGATGCAAAGCTTTTTCGCTAGTCCCGAAGTCTTGATTATAACGAGATTTTAATGCAAAAAGTTTTCTTGGCATCACAGTTTTTCCAAGTGACAACGGAAATTTCGTAAACTGAATATTGAAGCAACTTTTCTATTTCAATGCGTCCAAGCTGAAAACTGTGATTCCAAAAATGGAAGTTGCTTCAAGACTATGCCAAATTTTTGCTGTAGCAACAAGAACCGCAGCAAAAACAATGCGCAAAAGTGCTGTATTGAATCAGGATTGTATTATTTCAAGTACGAATAAAAGGAGGCATATATTTGTAAAAATGTACTCGTACTCCACCCAGAGATATTGTAAAGTAAATGTCCCAAAATGGAGAAGTCTGATAATGTCCAAACGACTTCCCACGCTATTTACTTACATGGGCAAGGGAAGGAGTAAAACTTGCCCTTTCTTGTATATTTTTTTATACATGAAGAGAGTTGGTAACTATGCTTGTTATTATCTGGTGTGTCTTTGATGACATCAGATTCATTTCCTTTTGAAAATTTTATGGAGGAAAAAACTGAGTTTTACATTATTTTATATACCATGTCCTCAAGTATGGAATTTATTTCAAGAAAATTTCCATTATTTTATGCATTCATTTCTTTTATATTTATATTTTTAATTCCTGTTCATCAGTGTTTTTGACATTTTTGCTTCTTTGTTTGACAGTTTGTTCTTTTCAAATTCTCAAAAATATGTTTCTTCTGCAGTACACAAATTAATAAAAAGGCTATATTTTCCAAAATGTTTGATGTTGAAGTCTTCAATCTGAAAGATTCTAACTAATTATCATGTTTGCTGTTGCTTGAAATATTTTTGCAGTACTGTACAAAATTGATTTAATGCTGTACATCGTTTTGTTATTTAGGTGACGCATTTTCTCAGAATTTCAGTAGCTTTTTCAGATTTAAGCTGAGGATTATAATTTTGATTGGAGTGTGCAACTTAATGTAATTACAGTACAATTCCAGTGGCATATCGTTGTTACAACGAATCACGTTATAACGGTTTACTGCTTGCAATGAATTCGTTTTTTTTCTCCAATAGGCTCAATGTATTTTGAATCGCTGAAGAACTACTTAATCTGCATAACGAAGGATTTTTCGTTGTAATTGTATTTTTACTGTATCAGTATACGAATTTTATTCCCTGAGCATCGTTTTGAACTCATAATCCCCAATTGTATTCATTTTATTTTTTTTTCTGCAGATATAAACAGCTTATTGTCCGCAAGCATTCCCCGACTTCAAGGGGAAACAAACGTGAAATGCTTTATTTTTCTATATTTTTGTGTGTGTGTGTGTGTTTTGAATGGAAGACGAACACCGGCAACGGATGACGCAGCTGAAGAGAAGAAAGAGCGGGTCCGGGGAGTTGGGTCACCCCCTCGGGCGAGGAACAGACAGGACTGACCTCGGTTGGGTCACGCCGACGCCATTATCGTATCCCAGTCGCCACAGCAGCAGAGGCTTCGGCCATGACACATGCCGAGTCGCACACAACATCAGAAATGTACATCTTGCCTCGGAACGAACGAGGATACATTTTTTTTTCATCTTTTCAAAACTGGTTCGAATTATGTTGTACTGTATCTTATTTATTAAATAGTTTTGAAGAGATTACGAGACTTCAAAAATTCCTGATTCGATGTTTAGGAGGTCTTCAGTATATATCAGGTAAGACTTTCTCTACAACGATTTTCTCAGTTTAACGAATTTTTCTGGTAATCGTATTCGTATTCACAAATGAAAGAAAAAAATTCACTGCTATTATTTTAATTTAATTTTTTGCACAAAGCCCGTTTGAGAAAAACGCACTTTATTGAAGTCTTGAAAGGGTATTTTGATGCTTCCATCCGTTTATCTACATATTTTTTTCAATATTGAGAGATGTGAATATACTGTATTATTTAAAATTGAGAGGCTTTAACACAAAGTTGTTAATGCCACCTGTAAGAATTGTCCAAGGCAAAAAAAAACCCAAAATCCACTAACTTCTTGTTCGGAAAATGTAAAAATTTTTACATGTGGAAATTGATGTCTGCGATTTCAGTTTTTGATGCAATTTTTATGCACATTTTTAAGCACTTTTCTTTCAGCTTTTTCGTAAAATATCACCGCTTTTCATTTTAAGAATGCCGCGAATAAATTGAGTCTGTCATTCAGGCCAATGAAACTTCAAATAAACGTTATTATTTTAATAATCGCGGGGTTAATTCATATTTTGTTCAAAATCCGGGACTCGAAGATTTTACTCGTTCGCATTTTTTTCGGCCAAATTCACGGAGTAATAAATTGATTTATAATAAATGGTTCAGGAGTTTTCGAATTTTTTATTAAATTACTGTACATATACGAGTTTATATCGCTATTGTAGAACACTATATAATACAGTGAACTGATGATTGAGGCGATTTTTTTCAGGTTCCGCAAAATTACGAAAAGTTGAAAGGGAATGGTTGCTGGAAATATTAAAGCATAGAATTTTGATTTCTTTCAGTTGCAAACGCCTCTCAATTGTGAAAAAGTTTTCGGGGCAAAATTAAGTGTTGAGAGGGTCAGAGGGAATAATACGTTTTTATGACCTTGCTTTTTATGATCTGGAGGAGGCGCAACAAACAGAAACCAAATATAATTTCGAATCAGATAAATCATTTCACAACAACCTGATGCGATTTTAGTGCCATTCCTTTGAATGTCAAATTTGAAGGGACTCATAAAAATGATTGCATTTGGAGAGTTTTTGCCTGAGGGAATTTTGCTTCCAATTAAATAGTATGTATAATCCCTATGTTGAGAGCATGAATGTGATACTAATCTGCTTAGTTTTCTAGTTTTCCAGGACAGGAATTATAAAAATCTGTTCCAATTTAATCTTGAAAAGGTTTATATTCAATTCAAGAGATAGACATCAGCTTACAAAAGATTTAAAATTACTGAAATTCAATGAAGAGACACTTTCAGAACTCTTAAAGGATCAAGAAAATTTTTTGGCCTTATATGATTTCTCATCAAAGATTCTCTCTAAATTGTTCATTGAACTAAAACTCATACAGAAACAGGCTGAAGACCTCGTGCTTTAAATAAACTTTTACTGCTACTTTGTCTTCAATATTGGGGATGGGTGGGTGTATGCAACATAGGTGTAGGATGTCCAGTTTTATTTTGTGGAGTGTGTTCTCTTTTATTTTTGTCATTCATTTGTGCTTTGTTTCATGCTTTGAAATGATTGAATGTATTTGGGGGAGTTGGGTTGGGTGGGGAGGGGGTTTGGATGCAGGAGTTCTGGTTATCCCTTGTGAACAATGAAAAGCGGCAAATAAATTTTTCTGTTCATTCATTCATTCATTCATTCAATTCTCAAAGGGTTGACCCAAGATGTTTTGAGCTGGGGAGGCTTGGATTGCTTTTGGACTTGAGAAAAAATTTCAAGGAATTCCCTGAAAATATCAATTACTGCAGTTATCTACATTTTGGGAGGCATGAATTGACAAAATATTCCTTCTGTAACATGTTCTATACTTAAGCAGTATTCCTTAACCCATAGTCTGCAGACCAGTGCCAGTCTGCAGAAGTTTATTGCCAGTCCTTGGGAAATTTTAAGCATAACAAATTCATCAAAAATTGAAAGGAATTACGTTCTTTTTACCTAAAATTTTGGAAGGACACTGGCAGTTAAATTATCTGATTTTTAAAAAAGTTGGCATTTCTCCTCATAACAATTCAGACAAAATTTCCCACGCTGAAGTAAATTATTTAATTTTTCATTCTGAGAAACAATTAATCAAACCCACCTTCCTAATTGATGACACTCAGGGTTTTTCTTTTAAATACCAGCCTAACAACATTCAAGCAAAACTTTTGTGAGTCTGAAAAAAATAGATGAAACTTTATTGACTAGTCCACAGAGCATTTTTGGGAATCTGCTGGTCCTACATTTTTGTTGTTGGAAATTTACCATTCTGCTGGCCAAAAAAAATGGGGAACACTGTCCCTCACTAGTGGTCCACAGACTGGCACCAGTCATCCACCAAAAGTATTTTCCCAGTTGATCCACAGGAAATTGTTTTCAGCATAATAAATTTATCATAAGTAGCAATGAAGACAGTTATTTTTATCTGAATTTTGGAAAAGCAATGGCAGTTTAGATTATCTTATAAAAAAAAGTTGGCTTTTCTCCTAATGATGCATCAGACAAACTTTCACCAGCTGCTGAAAATAAATATTTCCATGTTTCATCTGAGAAACCTTTATTCAAGCCCACCTTTCTGATTTTTTGAAGACATTTCAATAAAGATGCTTCATTGATTCTTGACTTAATGTTTGAAAAAATGAAATAAAATTTAAATGCCTGCTCTATTGAAGGTATTTCTAGCAAAACTTTTTTGAATCTGCAAAAATTTTATGAAACTTTGCCAGTCCACAAAAGATTTTATGAAAATTTGCTGGTTCATGGGCCCAAAAGGGTTGCAGAACATTGGTACTCTTCCATCTGTAACTGACTCATTTAATCCTGTTGAAATATAAAATTCTCAGAGTCACCCCAAAAGAATGGAATTTAAGAAGTCCTGGAATGTGAAGTTGCTCAGGACGAGAACCCAGTTCTTCCGGCACTAAAGAAATGTGTTGTGAGTCGTGACCAGCACCAGAGACTGTGGGTTCGTTGGGTTGCTTCATCCGCCTTACACGTGTCTGGACTCTTTCATTTCCTCGCGAAACCCGGGATTCGTTTTTCTGGTTTGCTTCGTAATATTATACAGTTTGATTTAGTTTTTTTATGCATTCTCTGCCTTTTTTCGTTGTTGTTCTCTTCGCTCAAAATTTTTGCAAGCTCAGTTCCTTTTGTTTCTCCAGTACTATCCGAGGAAAGTGATCGTTCACAATCAACAGGTGATGGCAACGAGGACGATTTGGAAAGTTTGAAAGGGGGGGGGGGGGACTGAGTGGATTGAATTGACTTTTGCTTGGGGTAGATATTTCGTAATGTTTCTTTATTTTTACTGAACAAGAAAATTCTGAGTCCGAAAATGCCATGATTCAATGCAGTTATTGTGTTCAAAACAGCGTAATTTTTCGACGATTTTTCCGTGTTTCCCGAGCAATTGTGAGACTCACATCGAGAAGAGAAAAGCTCGAAACACGAGTATTCTATTCTAATTCAAAATAAAGTTGAACTAAAAATATTGCATATTGATGTCGATCGTAAACGTTTAAAATACTGTACATGATCAATCGTTGCTAAGCATGAAAAGGGAGTTCAGGGGCATCTAGAAATTGTTTTGGATTTCTCTGTGGTAATATTTTAATATTTTCCATGAAAGATCTGATTTATATTTAAAATGATGTACAGCATCAATAAAAATCGACGCTAGATATAGTTTAATAAATTTTATCTCTAAACTATATTTTCCATGAAAGATCTGAGTTATACAGTAAAATCTCGTTACAACAAACTTCTGGGGACCGCAGAAAAAGTTTGTTATAACGGATAATTTGTTGTAACGAGATTATCAAAAAAATGACTGGAAAAATTTTTTTCTGCTCAGATCTCCTTATATTCTGAATCAGGCTTGCCTTTGAGTTGAAGAACTCAAATTATTGTTTGAAAAAATCAGTGATTTTTTTCTTAACCAAATTCTTATTCACTGCTGCTGGCAATGCATCCTCAACTTTTTTCAGTACATCATATTTTTCATCACTTGCAATGTCAGAGCATCAGAAAAAAATGTAATTGACCAGACACAAGCAATCATTTCAGTTGCTTGCTTGATGTCAGTTTCCTTTTTATCACATGCAATGTTTGCAAGAATTTTCTATAAAATATTGTTCCTGTAATGAACTTCNATTTTGAAACATTTGGGCCTCTATTGAGGTCTCTTTTTACTCACGCTTCAATGGTGAATAACACCAGCAAATTTCAAGTAATTTTTCCAATTTTTTCCACAAAAACCAAAAAAAATTTGCGTCAAAAAAAGTTTGTTATAATGGAATTCTCAAGTTTGTTGTAATGAGATTTTTTTAACATGTAGTCTATAGGCTTTCTGCCGGGACTTGAAAAAAAGTTTGTTGTATCAAAAAATTTGTTGTAACGGTATTTGTTGTAACGAGATTTTACTGTATTTCAAATGATGTTCAGCATATCAATCAAAATCGACACTAGATATATTTTAATATATTTTATTGCCGTCATATATAAGAACTTAAATATATAGACGTTATCTATTCTGTAATCAAGAAAAATAATATATCTTTTTATACAATGAAATGCAGACTGATTCAAGTGAGCAAATAAACAAAGAGAACTTCTTGACGCGATTAGAATTGCTAATAACAAAAATCAGATCAGTTCTTGCGGATCAAAAGTCAGAAGTATATATATATATATATATATATATATATATATGAACTGTTCATAAAATGATGTCAAGCATGAGATAATTTCCAGATATGAGCTTACATTTAAAAATATTCTTTTGCTTGACAAAGCAGAATTCTAATTTTTAATGAAAAAAAAAGTTTCTCGTTTTAAAAACACTTCACTATACATCATTCTACCGCATACACTTTATTGATGAGTCATTCTGTTTTCCTCTTGCAGATATTCACACTTATGATCTTATCTAGTTAATGTGGAAACATGTGCAGGGGATGTTAAGCCAAACCCTCTTTTCCCTGAAGAACATTGTACTTTTTAAGGGTTCAACTGTAATTTGAATTAGAGTTACAGCAAAAAAAATTATTGCAGTTAAACCTATAAAAGTCAAATTTCAATAAGGGACTGGCAAAACATTCAACATTTAGGATAGTTTTGACATGGGGAGGTTTTAAGTTAGGGGTGTCATGGAAAGGTGCATTTTGCTATGGGAAACATATAAGAATTGCAGGAAATTTTAAATGGAGATATTCCCTGCATGAAAACGCTTCTTAAATGAACTGACAGGAAGCTGAACTTGGAGGCAGGGGTTCATTTGCTCAATTAATCTTTCACTTCATTTCAAAAAAACATCTAGTTACTTTTTCAATGCTTTTCATACATAAAGAAGGTAATAGCCAAAATGCCTCAGAAATTTGAGTTACAGAGGTTTCAGAGGAAATGCCCTCAAGTTGGAGAGATTTCTGGTTCATTATTTCTAAAGCGGTGGTTCCCAACCTTTTTGGGCCTGCAGAACAGCAAATTTCCACAAAAAATGCTTGCAGAATGGCAAATTCCCAACACATTTTCTGAAGACTGGCAAAGTTTCACAGAATTCTTGCAGACTTATTGCCAAAGTTTTGCTTGAATTTTATTAGGCAGGTACTGTAGATACAAGAAAATTTCAGTTAAGAATTTCATCAAACAATTAGAAATAAAGGCGGGCTTGGAGAAAGGTTTCTCATAATTGAAAATTAAAAAATTTATTTCAGAAGGTGAAGAAGTGTCTGAAGTGTTATCAGGAGAAAAGCCAACTTTATTTTTCATGTTATAAATCAACTGAAATTGTTCTTACAAAATTTTAGGTAAAAAGATCAGACTTCATCCCCACTTTTGACAAATTTATTGTGTTGCTGGAATTTTCTGTTGGACCAGCAAAATACTTGTGTGGACCAGCACAAGTCCACAGACCATGGGTTGGGGTTCGGGTTCACTGTTCTAAAGGACTTCAACAGGGACTGAAAATGAATTGACTCAGAGATGCACTTGAGTTATGGGGAGGTTTGAGCTATTGAGGTTCAACTTTATACCAGTTGATCCTCATACATAGTCTACAACAACCTTGTCTACAATGATTTTCTCTGCATAAAAATTTTTTGTGCACCCAATAAGGTTCTCTCCCTATGCTACAGGGGTTCCCTATACAGCAAAATTCTCCTTCCAACAAATTTGCTTTTCCTGGTCACCTGAATTTTATCACAGATAGGGTTTGCCTGTATGAAAGAAGGGTTCCCATGATTTTGGTAAAAAACATTAATAAACTCTGATCCAGACTTTAAACTCTTTCTTTGACTTGATATGTTGTATTGCAAGTTTTGAAAGTGCCCCATCAGAGCAGAGAAGTAGCATGTCAAGGATTCTGAATAACAGAGTAAGGGAGAGAGAGAAGGTGATGAGGAAACCCCCAAGAGAGAAAAAAAAAGGAAACGCGACCAGAATTCTGAATCAGGGCGTGGATGTGAATCTCTATCAGTGGCCAACCTTGGGCAACCTCTGGGTGGCTGCTTCTGATGCACGAGATGGTAAATCGTTTCACACCCTCCAGGGTTCTCATTTCCCCCCTTTTTTCCTTGTTGTTGATGGATTCCTCCACTATATACTTCATCTTCTGATTTTTCTTCAACACAAAATCAAAGCATGGAAATGATTCAATCTCACAGAATATGTCTAACATATGACCTGAGAATGATGTAATTCTGAGTGGAAATGGCCCAACCACTGCCACCACCACCAATTCTCAAATGGGTCCCACTTTGTGGGCTAAAGCATTCTTACTTACATTTCCTGTCAAATGCATCCCTCTGAGTCAATTTTTTTCAAGTACCTTCCTGAATTTCTTTAGAAAAAAATGAATCAGAAACCTCTCAAGCCATTTTTCCAATGTCAAAAAAGAGTTTGCAAAAAAAGGAATATGCTGGAAAATTTAACAACAAGTATAATGTCCCAATTCAGTAGTACCTTGTTGAAATATTCACAACAATTGTGATATGGAAGGAAGAATTTTCAGTGGCAAAAATCCATTATTTGGGGACTCTATAATGTAGTGAAGTATTTGATTGTTCTACCTGTAAGGAATGTTTTGACACTATTAAAATCAGTGACTCATTCCCATTCTACCTTCACATTCCAATGTTGAGTCTTGAACCAAACAGAACCAAAACTTTATATCAATTCAATCCTCAGAAAACTTGTGCAGATTAATTTGTGGGAGTCTTTTTTTCTCTGAAAATTCTGTTTATTAATTTTTGGGACAAGAATGAAACTCAATTTTTGGAGCCTCTCAGGCAGATTGCAGTGTTTTACCATATCTACTCAAGTACCAAGTGCAACTTTCTTTTTCCAAAACCCAGTAGAGACAAAAGGGGGTGTGCATCACAGATATACATTTTTCAAACAGATTTAGGTTAGGTTTGAATAATACAGGTGGACAATTTCTGCAACAAAATTCAATGGACCAAAAAATTGATTGCAAAGAGATTTTTGTTGTTGAGAACAGATATAACATTGGGAGATAATCCTGTGGGAACATTTCTTTACGAAGAGAAACTCATTGTAGGCAAGATTGTTGTAGAGAGAGTCCACCTGTCATTGATTTGAATGGGACATTTTGGACCAATTTGAACTATTGTTATGGAAATAATTGAGAATTAGTTACATTCAGGATGAATTTGTGGCTGAATTTAAATTTTGGTGGTCTTAATTTTTAAATATTATACTTTTAGAGTCACTAATAGAAATGGGGTGTGCATCTTACTCAGGGATAAAATGTTGCAACAAAATTTGACTGAAACACCCCTGGTGCGCATCTTACTCAAGTCAAGGGTGATTTTCACTCAAGTAAATTGGATGTTTCTCAAACTTTAAAGTTAGGAAACAAATCCCAAACAACTGACAAGGATTTATTTTTTAAAATTCAACAAAGATTTTCATTCCCCAGATCAACTGCAAGATCCTGGTTAAATTTGTGGGANCAGAATATGTCTAACATATGACCTGAGAATGATGTAATTCTGAGTGGAAATGGCCCAACCACTGCCACCACCACCAATTCTCAAATGGGTCCCACTTTGTGGGCTAAAGCATTCTTACTTACATTTCATGTCAAATGCCTCCCTCAGAGTCAATTTTTTTCAATTTCCTTTCTGAATTTCTTTAGAAAAAAATGCATCAGAAACCTCTCAAGCCATTTTGCCAATGTCAAAAAAGAGTTTGCAAAAAAAAGTATATGGAACATTTAACAACACGTATAATGTCCCAATTCAGTAGAACCTTGTTGAAATATTCACAACAATTGTGATATGGAAGGAAGCATTTTCAGTGGCAAAAATCCATTATTTGGGGACTCTATAATGTAGTAATGCATTTGATTGTTCTATCTGTAAGGAATGCTTTGACACTATCAAGTAGTAGAGCGTCTGCAGTGCGGACGAAAAAACGGAAAAAAATGAAAAAAAGATTGCAGAAGTGGCATTTGAACCCATCCCTGCAGAACCAGACTGTGACCTGAACACAGCGCCTTAGACCACTTGGCCATCCTGACAACTTAATGTACTATTTGCGTTTTTTTTCATGTAAGAAACAAACAGTAAACAAACAGGCCACAGACACATGTTACACAATGTCCTTATTATTCTCCCCCCAGACCCTTGTAGGATCCTACTGGTTGTTCTTATTCCCCCCCCCCAGACCCTTGTAGGATCCTACTGGTTGTTCCTCCCACTGTGGACGTTAAAATCAGGGACTCATTCCCATTCTACCTTCACATTCCAATGGTGAATCTTGAACCAAACAGAACCAAAAATTTATATCAATTCAATCCTCAGAAAACTTGTGAAAATTAATTTGAGTGAGTGTTTTTCTTTGAAAATCCTGTTGTTTATTAATTTTTGGGACAAGAATGAAACTCAATGGTTGGAGCCTCTCAGTGGCTGATTGCAGTGTTTTACCATATCTACTCAAGTACCAAGTGCACCTTTCTTTTTCCAAAACCCAGTATAGACAAAAGGGGGTGTGCATCACAGATATACATTTTTCAAACAGATTTAGGTTAGGTTTGAATAATACAGGTGGACAATTTCTGCAAAAAAATTCAAGGGACCAAAAAATTGATTGCAAAGAGATTTTTGTTGTTGAGAACAGATATAACATTGGGAGATAATCCTGTGGGAACAATTTTTTTTTTACAAGAGAAACTCATTGTAGGCAAGATTGTTGTAGAGAGAGTCCACCTGTCATTGATTTTAATGGGACATTTTGGACCAATTTGAACTATTGTTATGGAAATAATCGAAAATGAGTTACATTCAGGATGAATTTGTGTCTGAATTCAAATTTTGGTGGTCTTAATTTTTAAATATTATACTTTTAGAGTCACTAATAGAAATGGGGTGTGCATCTTACTCAGGGATAAAATGTGGCAACAAAATTTGACTGAAACACCCCGGGTGCGCATCTTACTCAAGTCAAGGGTGATTTTCACTCAAGTAAATTGGATGTTTCTCAAACTTTAAAGTTAGGAAACAAATCCCAAACAACTGACAAGGATTTATTTTTTAAAATTCAACAAAGATTTTCATTCCCCAGATCAACTGCAAGATCCTGGTTAAATTTGTGGGACACCTCAGACAAAAAAGTCTTAAATAGTGAGATCCCCAGATGAGGACGTAAGTGGTGCATCAAGAGTGTCCCTATGTTGGATTGTCCCCAAGTCAAATCTTGTTTTCCCATAGACTTACATTGCATAATTTTCAATTGGTGTTTTATGGAAGAAATATTCTTCAGAATTTCATGGAAAAATTTTTTTGCCACTTGAATTTGATTCAGTGAATATCTTTTCAAACCAATAAGAACATTTGGAACATTGAATAGTGTACCTCTGTACAGTAAATTGAAAAGTTGGCATCTGGAAAAATTACAGCCATGTCACAAAGAGAGCGGAAGTCCCTCTGTGCTATAGGGCATTTTTAAAATTAGCTGAATGGATGGGAAAATGATGGGAAAAGTACCAAAGAATCTTTCTAGCATAGATCTTAGGTTCGAAACATCTGTTTCTTGCAATTAAGCCTTATAAAAATCAATTTTCCTAAAATTTATTTTGGAATTTTATCCTGCAATGTCCCCAGGTTGAGTCAGTGTCCTCATGTTGAGTCTTTTTTATGATTTAAAAATAAATAAATGTCCCCATGTCCAGGCGTCCGCGTGTGGGGGTCTCACTGCAATTCTTTTACAGTATTCTTTTCACAACATGGTTAAGAATAATAAATGGAGAATTTAAGAAAAATGGGTGAATCATGAGACAAAGCGGGTGTTCGGCATCTGCTGCTCAGCCACTGCGTAAATCACTTGAATGCAAACGTGGTGACTCATCCACGGAATGATGAACCACTGGTTGCTTGGATGGCGATTACCATCAACAGCACAATAATCCCGGAACTGGATTCCATGAGTCACCTCATGATCGTCCTAATTTGTTTTTTCCTCTCCTTTTCACTGCGGACTACAAAAATTGATTGATTGACACCAGGAATAATTTGAAAAAATATAACTGTGATGACCGAATCGCAAGAAAAAAAACTGCGTTTATAACTTCCAAAATCGGATTTTAGCGGGTCAAGGTTTTAGCTTTTCATTTTTTTTAAATATCCCTCGAAAAATTGACGACAGTTTCTATCATACTTTCGTACTTATTCCGTACTGCAAAGCTTATTGTCGATTGACACCGCGAAGAATTTTGAGAAATATAACTGTGATGACCGTCAATCACAAAAAAAAGCTGCGTTATAACTTTTAAGGATTTTTGCGGGTCAAGGTTTTAGTTTTCCATTAAAAAAAAAAAACCCTCGAAATATCGACGACAGTTTCTATCGTGGATTTTGAAATGGGGTTCAAAATAACGTGATGATGGAACGATTTAAATTATACAGTATATCAACATTCCACAGAAGTGAGTCCATCTGGCATTTTCAAAATTTCGGTATAGATCCTTTCGCAGTAGGAAATTAAACATTTAATAGTATATATAATCTCTCAACTTCAAGTGATTCTCGTAAGTCCTTCAAAAGAACGATCAATTCTCGAGGGAATAAAAGGAAACAGGTCCGATTTACGACGAAACGAAAATATTTTTCCCGTCACGAAATAAGATTAAATGACATTTCAACCAAGAAAAGTGGGTGAAGACTGAAGACTAGCGATTCCCGTCAGTAAGAAAAAAGTCAGGACTATAACTTGAGTCACTTGGGGACATTTGCACCATAAAGTTTTTCCCTCGGAGCATATGTATCTAAAAGTAGAATAAGTAAAAAAAGAAACGTAATTTTTTTCAAGTCAGTAAAGCACCAGCAGAATTGAATACAGGTAAAAATGTAATTGCAACAAAAAACGTATTGGAGGACAAAAAAAATTCGTGCAACAGAAATTGGTATTCACTAAAAAAAATTAATCTTTTTCTACATATTGGACCTACATTCTTTTAAAGGCAAATTTTTTCAAGAGCCCATTTCCAAAAATTTTCAGGTGAATTATTGAAAAAATATAACTGTGATGACCGAATCGCAAGAAAAAAAACTGCGTTTATAACTTCCAAAATCGGATTTTAGCGGGTCAAGGTTTTAGCTTTTCATTTTTTTTAAATATCCCTCGAAAAATTGACGACAGTTTCTATCATACTTTCGTACTTATTCCGTACTCCAAAGATTGTTGATTGACACCGGGAAGAATTTCGAGAAATATAACTGTGATGACCATCAATCACAAAAAAGCTGCGTTATAACTTTCAACATCGGATTTCAGCGGGTCAAGGTTTTAGTTTTCCATTTTAAAATATCCCTCGAAATATCGACGAAAGTTTCTTTCGTGAATTTTTAAATGCGGTTCATGATGGAACGATTTAAATTATACATTCCACAGAAGTGAGTCCATCAGGCATTTTCAAAATTTCGGTAGATCCTTTATTCGCAGTTAGAAATAAAACATTCCATAGTATATATAATCTCTCAACTTCAAGTGATTCTCGTAAGTCCTTCAAAAGAACGATCAATTCTCGAGGGAATAAAATGAAACAGGTCCGATTTACGACGAAACGAAAATATTTTTCCCGTCACGAAATAAGATTAAATGACATTTCAACGAAGAAAAGTGGGTGAAGACTGAAGACTAGCGATTCCTGTCAGTAAGAAAAAAGTCAGGACTATAACTTGAGTCACTTGGGGACATTTGCACCATAAAGTTTTTCCCTCGGAGCATATGTATCTAAAAGTAGAATAAGTAAAAAAAGAAACATACTTTTTTTTAAGTCAGTAAAGCAGCAGAAAAGCAGAATTTAATACAGGTAAAAATGTAATTGCAACAAAAAACGTATTGGAGGACTTTTTTTAAGCACGTTGTCTTTAACCATAAGTGATTTTTTTTAATTAGAAAAAGATGTATAACCTGGATGTAAGAAAATTTCCGTTTAAAAAAGTTCTCGGGTAAAGGTTTTTAAAAGTCCACTTAAACAGGTTTCCAAGCTGAGTAACAAAATATCACATTACAAAAAACGCTTTTATTTTTCTTCCATCAGTGTCAAATCCTTTCAAAAATTTTTTGATCCAATCTGAAGCTGTACTTTCTTCTAAAAAATCATTTTCCAAATACTTGCATTGTGCCAATAATTTACTACAAACCTTTATAAAATAAAAAAATAAAAAAAAGGTGTAAGCCTTTTTAAATACTGTACCTAATTGTTATTCTGAATACATTAATAGGAAAAAAGTTTTAGGAAGACCTTCTCAGTAAAATAATAATTGAAGGGAATTCATAAATTTTTGGCATTCATTCATTCACCCCTACATTTTATTCATTCATTTTCATGGCAATCATTTTCAGGACTTGTGGAAATGTCTTTCCAACAGTTTTGCTACAATGGAATTTTACCTGTAGTGAGGTTCTCATGCGCAAAAAATATTTTTGTGGAAAGCAACAGAAAATAAAGTTATCAAGATATTACAGTACTTCAAAGACAACATTTTTGATTCTTTCCACTTTTTCTGCTATTAGATGAGCTGCATGCATCAAATAAAGTATTCCAAGGAAGAATCTTATCTTCCTGGAAGAACCACTTGCTGGGTTGATGTGTGATCATCAGAAAAAAAAGATGGGTAACTGGCTGGAACAAAGGAATGACCCTTTAACCGGGAACATGCTTCAAGCTTAGAGAGTAAAGATAAAAAAAAATGAAATAAAGAGACCTACTGAACCATGGCCTAAAAAGGAAAGTCTTGAATAAGGTTCAGTACAAGAGATGACTGGACACCGGCAACTGCAGGGAACTTGCTGTGGGGGCTACAGCAAAATATAGCCTTTCTAAAAGTTGATATGCAGACAAATTATTCTGTCAAAATCATGGTACTGTACTGTAAAAAACGCATGGATATCAGACACCAAATGTGAAATACAGTACAGAACTTCACATCTGGTGTCTGATATCAATGCATCTTTTTTCTTTCATTTGGTGGTTTTGATTACTAAATCAGTACTCAAAAGCAAAATAAGGTATTTCATACAAGGTCAACCCAAAGTATTGTCTGGATCATGCCTATTCTGCAAAAAAGGAGATGCGCCCAAATATTACACCATGTATATTGCAAAAATTAATACTAAGCTTTTAGGAAATTGCCAATACAGTACTGTACAGTACTTCTCATTTATTGAAACATTGTCCTTCTGTGGCAGAGCTGGGAAATATTTGCAAAATTTTGTGCCTTGGAGGACTATAAATTCAAAACAGAATACATAGTCTGATCATAGGATTGCCAAAGTCCCAAAAATGCCATTTTTTCTATCTCTCTGCAGAAAAATGTAGCTGAAAAAAAATATTCCCTGCTGGGTGACATTTTCTCCAGCATTCCTGCCATAGGGTAAGTATTGGGTGGGGGGGGGGGGGTTCAATAACAATAGGTTTAACTTCCCAGGATTTTTCCACGCTATACAGCCAATTTGCATTTTTGTGAACTTTGATCAAGCCAAAATGTGCAAGCCTGCAAAAATATCCCAAATTTGCTGCAGTATGGAAATCAACCCACCACCAGCCAAGGGTTAAACACTCCAGTTTTTGTTTTCTTGGAATCACCCTAGTAAAAATTAAAAAGGTTGCAGATAAAAATAAGAAGCATAGAAAGTATCATATGTATGGTACTTTTAAAATACCAATTGATTATTACTCATGTATTTTTCATCTCCTATGTGATTCACTAAATAAGAAAGCTGTTTTGGTTCAGTCAAGAAATCTCTTGTTGTTGGAAGTTTATATGAAAGCTAATCTGAAAAAAAACTAATAAATATTCCTAGAAGAGTTCATTTGTGAAATTGTATTCCCTGCAGTGCCAAGTTGAACTTTTAATGCTCAAATTCTACCCTTATTGGAAGTTTATACACATTTAAGAACAAGTAGTTGTATTTCTAAAGAAATTTTGTTTAGGTAACTTCCCTACAACATTAAAGCTATGTCATACGTTTATACAACAGTACACCTAACCTTTTTTTCACAGGAGTTCCAAGGTAGGAAAAAACGAATGTATATTTTTTCCCCATCAGTTACTTGAAGATTGCTTCCTTTCTTCTTAATTTATTTTTCCTCAAAGCAAGGCTCAGCTTTTGAAAAGTTCAAGCTTTGATTTCAGTTTTGAAAATGAAAAAAATTTCTTGTGAATAGAAAATTTCCTCAAGGTTCCACCCCGAAAAAAAGAACAAACATTTTTTTTGTCAGAGAGACTTGAAGACTGCATTTTCTTCATTTTAGTCCCTCAAAGAAAGACTCAGCTTATGAAAAGTCAAAGCTTCACCCGGGTGTCGCTCCATATGCGCACCATCTGCACAAAAAGCGAGGGAAGTGGGGAGGGTGGTACAGCAACACGGAGAGAGAGAGAGAGAGAGTGACAAAGAGAGGGAAGGTGGGAGGGAATGGAAAGCGCCAGAAAGCCTTGGGGCCGGATGCGCTAGCGCACAGGGCAGCTGACCAACCGTCTCAGTCCCGTAGCAACCGCAGATGAGGCAAGAAGCAAATTTCCGACGAACGCGCATCTCTCACCCCACGAGAATCCTTGCTTCGCGAGTCCCATAAAACTCCTTAGAAGGAAACAAATTAGGAAGATGAGATACAACTTAACATTCTCTAACATATACAAGAGAGAAGGAATCCATCTGTGGCGAAAGTTTCGGTCTGTGTTTCTTCAGTGAGTTTAGTTCAGTGCTGATCTCCGCGAAAGTTACGGTTTCATATTCCCTGCAAGTAATGACTCGATAGCTTCGATGGTGTACAGTACAGCAAACTAGTAGAGTATTGTACTGTACTTCTCCTTGCGTATCTGATGATTGAGGTGCGAAAGCGTCACTATTTGCACGCGCATGTCTTTCTTTTTCTTCATGGTTTGTTATGGATAACTGTTCGTTGCAGTGGTTCAAATTCTCAGTTTGAATTATCAATTTTGTACACTCTTTTAATCTTATAGACATGAATTTATTTGCTTGGAGACTCTTGCTATTACTGCCCTTCTTGATTCCTGTGAAGACCATCAACATTCCATAAGTAAAATCTCTTCATTAATTGAAAAGTGATAGTTTCTTTAGTTGAGGTTTTCTATCTGGTCCCTTGAATTTTGTTGTAGAGAGAGTTCATCTTTATGTAGAGTGAGTCCATATGCAGTGAGTGAGATTTCTAACATTTCTAAGAAAATCCACCCAGTGTAGTTGAAATTCACCCTTTCAAAAGGTTTAATATTTAATATGCATACCAAGTGCGCTCCAGGTGCAAAACCAGTGCACTCCATCTGCTTCACAAGTACACTGGGTGCATATTATTAAGATGTCCAGACTCAAAGGTGGACAGACTCACTTATTGCCATTTTTTATGCAAGAAATTTCTGCAACCCTCCAAGTCCTAGAGCATAGATGTGCAATTCAGTCAAATGCAATGGACCAAATTGTACAATAATGCAACATGTTGGATTATTCCTCAGGTGCTATGCATTCTTGCCATTTTTATAATGATGCTGTTACTTGCTTTATTTTAGCTGAGAGTAAAGGTTGGTGTGGGCACTTGAAAAAAAAAATTTCTCCTTTCCACCATATTCATCACATTTTATTCACTTTTCATTCACTCTTTATGTGGGGACTTGCGGAGCACGTTCTGGTCTGTAAGACATAATATAAGAAAAAGAAAGGAAACCGTGATTCAGTTTCTCTTACACAATACTGTACTGTATAGTGTAGTCTTCTCTTTTTGGTACAGCCTTCCCACCATACATATTTACGCAAGACTTCATGCCAACGTGCGCCAGCCCAAATCAGAACTGCGTTTCCCGAAGGTCGGCACGATTTGACGTGTGAATTGGAATAACCTAACCTTGTTTCTTGGAACATGGGATTAGGTTATGCGTGCTATTTCTTTAGCTATGTTATATGGAAAGAATTGCTACTCCTATCATATTTTTTGGAATATTTATAGTTCCTGGGAATGCGGAATATGCGAACGATGTGCGTGTGGTCATGAAGCTGCTGAGTTGCGAGGATAATTTTAAACTTATTCTAATTTGAATTCAACTGATTGCTTATCTGAAGCAAATTACTGTACTAATCATAAGTATTATGTTGGATACTTTTTCATGATACAGTTGAACCGCAGTAAGTCAAACCTCCCAGAGTCAAATTATTCCAAATCACCATCTGAATTCCCTTGGAAACAATCCACTAAAAATCTGACAAATTCAAAATCTTTAAACCTCCATAACTGAAATTTTATTAGGTATTTTGTTTTATTGACACATGAAAGAGAAAATCAATAAAAAAAAGTAACTGGATGTGTTTTGAAAGTAGAATGCAAAATTGGGCAAATGAACCCTTACCTCCAAGTTCATCATCATATCATCTCATTTAAGAAGCAATTTTATGCCCAGAATATCACTGTTTACAATCTCCTGAAATTTATTCACATTTCCCACAACAAAAATGCTTGCTTTCCTAACTCAAGAACTCCGGAAGTTCCATTTTTTGCTGGTCCCTTGAAAGTTGACTTAGAAAGATTCCACTGTATTTTGTTTGTATGAGGTGTGATTTTTTTTTGGTGGAATTATCTCATGAGTGTGTGAAATTTCTAACATGATATGAGTCAATTCCTGGAATGAAACAAATCGGAAGTTTTTCTCACCAAGGCTTCCAATGTTGGTGGATAAAATGTCTGACTCATCTGACTTGTTTTTTTTTTCTCCTTCATTCACCAGTGATTAAATTCCCTTGTTGTCGCGTTTTTCTTTTCTCTCTGTGAAGAGTGAATTTTTCCAGATAAACCCGGGTTTCCGTTTTTTGATTCAATAAAAGAAAAAACCGCAAAAATATGACTTCCGGATACAGAGCTTCCAAGTCCGGCCTGGCTGCCGAGGCCCACAACAAGGTTAGTAATTATGTTTTCTAATTTTGACTGAGATTTTTTATAATTTGGCGAAGGCATACATCCATACGAAGATTGTCTTCTGGAGTTTGGTTACTGAATTATTGGAACCTGTTTTTAATTATGACATTGTTCTTTTCACGAAATACATTTTCGTTTCCGCGGCGATAGGTTTTATCTCGTGGAAAAAAATTGTATCCTTCGAAACACGGCTGCATTTATCTCATGTTGATAAAAACAGGAAATGAGGAAAATCCTGAAGCTGAATTCGGGTTTGAAACATGTCAACTTTTTTGCTACGAGAACGAGGAATACTATTTTACCTAGGCAAATTGTATTCACTATAAATAATTCTGAGACGTGATGGAACAAATGTGGATGAAACCGAATCCGACTAGTTATTTACTCATTTTTTTTTTATCTTGGAGTTTGGTTTAAATCATTTGTAAACTTGGGAGGAAGATTCATATTATCGAGACATCCGGCTCCGTTTTCTATTGACTTTTCTGATGAACTCACACAAAAGCCTGTTTTCAATTTTTTTTCTATCTTGGAGTTTGGTTTAAATCATTTGTAAACTTGGGAGGAAGATTCATATTATCGAGACATCCGGCTCCGTTTTCTATTGACTTTTCTGATGAACTCACACAAAAGCCTGTTTTCATCAGAACGTTATTTTCTGAAGGCAATTTCAAAAACGAAATTATGGAAAGTAATCATGGTGAGTCAACATTGTGCTCGAAACAGATATGGGGGAATATGAAAGCAGATTCTGAAATTACTCATTCCGAGTTTTAAGTAGAACAAAAGAATACAGGTTCATAACTTTTTAAAATAGGAAAATACCATTTTTGCTTTGTTCAAAAAATTTTTGCTGATCTTTCTCTACTTCCTTGATTCTTCTATGTGAAATAAGCCTCATGGCGTTCATGGAATGCCATATGAGAATGTTGAGTTACTTCTCTTCAGTTGTTAATGATTATGTCTTAACTTAGGTAGAGGAAAAATTCAGTGAAAGCATCTGCAAGAAGCAACAGTATGTTAGAACTCCTATCCTCAACATTAGTCAGGTTAGTTAGATGCAAAGTTATGTTATTGTTATACAGTATTGTAAGCTGAAAACAGTGAGTGCATTTATCAAAATCAAATCCTGTATTGTATATGTTCTGAACTTTAACTATCATGTCCAGTGATCTATTGACATATACTAGAGTAAAATCTTGTTACAAGAAATGCATTGGGACAAATACAATTACTTCATTTTAACAATAATTATTCATAAAGTGATTCATATACTGTAACATTAACATTGGGGCTTTGGAGCAAGAGTTTGATAAAATAAATGTCTTGTAAATCACCATTAAATATGATGCGATTTGTTGTAACAAGATTCTACTGTATTATAAAAATGGGATACAGGTATGCTTGGTACCACAAATTATTTGTGGTTGCATAGGTTTCTCTCCACAAGCTTCAATGGTTCTCTGCAACAAAATTCTCTTAATAATGAATGTGTGCTGGTACATTGAATTTTGTTGGAGAGTCCACCTGTGATGGTCTTGAAAATACAAAGTTTTAGCATAATGATACCTAAAATGTATTTTGTATCAGTGTGTGTGGTTCAGAGTTAGTTTTGGTCACTGTTTGGAACCAATTTATATGAAGTACTGAATTCACATTTTGTTCATGAACAACTAACTTACCTCTAAGCTCTCAGTTAGGGATGGAAGTTGTACTTCATTATCAAGGACATATTATGTTTTTATCTTATCTTATCTAGCAAACAAACAGTTATTCATCTAGCCAACCTTGGTCCCTTCAAAAAGCAAAAAATTGTTCCAAAAAATGTAATTCACAAGCTTTCCTGCTAACACACATTTCCCTGTAATATGGTAGATTATGTTTGTTATCCAAGATTTTGCTGCATTGATTTTGGATTACCAGTAATACAGTACAGTACTGGAATTCAAAAGTTCTTATAACTAGCTTTTAACATTTGATCTTTAGGCTTCCTGTAAGGACTTGAAAAATAGTTTGCTACACTGAAAACTTTGTTGTAATTGTATTTGTTATATTTTAACTGATTTCTTAAAGCTAGAATCTTGTCCCAGAAACTCATGTTAGTAACAATTGTTTCTGTATGAGGTTTAGTTGAATGGACAATTTAGAGAGAATCTTTGATGAGAAATCATATCAGGCCAACAGTTTATCTTGATCCTTAAGAATCTTTGATGAGAAATCATATAAGGCCAACAGTTTATCTTGATCCTTTGAGATTTCAGAAATGCAAAAGACTTACCGAATGATTTTTACAGGTCCTGATGACTTGTAGTTGAGAAAATATTCAATTTGTAATTTTCCCATTTGAAACATAAATAATTGAGGCAAATGTGCATGGTATTCATCCACTGAAAATAAAAGGAATGAGAAACTTCAAAAACTTTGAAACTCAGTAACCATCATCCCAGTAATAAAGCACTAATAACACTTTGCCCTGTTATACCCCCCTCCCCATTTTTTTGCAATGACGTCAAAGCAAGACAAATACCAGTTGGAATATTTACTCACTGTATGTTCGTCACCATATCTCATCATCCGTTTATTACTCAGTTCCTCCCATCAGGTGTTAATCTCATCCTGAGCAGATTAGGGCAATCTCCTCCCGCGAAGCCGGTGTATCCCAAAAAAAAAAAACGGTTATTGCCTTCTGTTCTTGCGAAACCAGAGGAGAAACTGCGTTTGGAACCCATCAAGTTTCTTTGCCGGGGTGATGATGATCATGATGATTATGATGGGGTAATTGGCAAGGAATTGGAGCGATACCCGGAAATAAGTACCTGTTAATGAGGGGGGAGGGGGAGATTATCGTGGAATGGATTATGGAAAACGTGGGCGAGGGTTGAGCCACAGGGGACATGAAAATCGTGAACTGTGTGTCGATGCTGAATAAGAACTCTAAGAAATATAAAAAATTAAGCCTTTCTTTCTCAATAATTCTTTAAAATGAATGAGAATGAAATTTAATGATTTTGAATGGTTTTTAGCTTGTATTTATCTCATATTAGGGCTACTGTGGATATTTAAGAAGTCCTTAGTACCAAGAGTATAGGACTCTCCCTCTGCAACAAACTTCTCTTCAATGATTTCATCCATGTGAGGGTTTTTTTCAATGAAGTTCCCTCAACAATGCATATTTTCTGGTCTAATCCATTTTGTTTAGAAAAAGAAAAAAACAGGGCCTCTCTTTATACTCCCCAATATGTACTAAAATTGTAGGAAAATATTTCCACCCTTGTTGTGGACACCAAGAATGCTAAAAAGTGGCAAATACAGTACAGTACTTAATTCAAGTTCACCACTGCATTTGCAATTATCAAATTTTAAAGTTCTTGGAAAATTCTTCAAAGAATATGATGAAGGGAATTCAATGGAATTTGGTTTTTGAATTTACAAATAGCAATTTTCTATTGAATCCACAAAAAGTTAGATGTGCCTCTGATGGAAATACATTTGAAAAGTTTTAGAACTGAAAATTTCCCCCATCAAGATCAGATTTTGATGAATTCAGAGTCTTGTACCAATTAAGCTGGACTTCTACATCATATTTTTCTAGTCTATTAAAATAATGAGGTTCAGTTTGTATCCCTAATAACCCCTTTATAGCTTTAATGGCAATATGGGATGCATGATTATTCATCTGAGTTACTGTAGAAGAAATGTCACCACATTTAAGTTATTATAAAAGTAAAGCTGAAGGGTAATATGTTGTTGCAAGGAAGCTATTGGGACCTGGAAAAGCCTATTGTTTATAAACTAAATCCATTATAATGACACAGCACAAATCACATTGTCTGGCCTGCAGGGACTGTAGAAAATGAAGATTTATGAATAAGATGTTTTAAATCAGTTTTTGTAACAGGATTCTACTTTATTTGTATTTGTACAGTACTACTCTACAGAATGAGTGGCAAATGATCTACAAGTGTTTACATTTTTCAATAATATGCTGTTTCTGGTCTTGGGAATCCAATCAATCTTCAGAATTTGGTTTGTCTCATATGTATTTTATTACTCCAATGGGAAAATTGTTCCATTTCACTGTGGGTTTATCACCATATTCAGACATGACAATTTTATCAGAGATAATATTTCATATGAAGGGAAGAACATTTGGTGAACCAAGGTGTCATAATCTCAACAAGAAATGTGTCACTATACAATATGTTTCAGTGAATCACACCAGAAGTTATCTCAGAGTACTACAGTATTAATTTCCTCTGCTACCTCTTGAGATATGAGTTTGGCATGTCATCAGGATTAGCTTCTGAAAATATTTATGTTCTCTTCAGTAGATGCGGGGGTGGTACTCTTTTTTTTCTATCTGATCAGCTTCTGGTGAAGTTTCAGTATTTTGAATTGGTATCAGATTTACTTGAAAAAAATCATTGATATGCAGAAAAAAATGTCTTGAATGAATGAACAGAACACTTTATTGGCTGCTTTTCAGCATTCACAAGGTTCAATCAAGATTTCCACAACC
>CAJPEX010002045.1:0-30924 GCA_905338405.1 Notodromas monacha
CGAGGTCCGTATCTACACAGTGCGCCGCGTTCACTGTGACGGGCGACCGTTTCCCTGTAAGATCAAAGGACAGTTACGACCGATGTGCCCCTGCGCGTTACAATGAAAACAATAAAACACGTTGCCCGACTGAGTATTAGAAGTCGGCTGTGCATTGGGTGCAGCCGACCGCTGGGGAGCAACCTGATTTGTCTCCGCCGCGGGAGCCGCCGGAGGAGGGCCTTGCTGACGCTGGAGTATGCGGCAGTCCTGTGGAGAATGACGCACGTAAGCTCGGTGCCCCTCGCACCACTGTCGTTGTCCTCGGGAACCGGTCGCCTTCGGGTTGGTACCGGCTGGCTTCGAAGACTGTCGAGAACTGGTTCCGTGACGGGATGTGGCATGGTGATGTAACCGATAGCGCTCCGCTTCGGAAACCGCTTCGGCCCAGGTCCAGTCCCTATTGTCAATCCATTTCCGGCGTAGTTCGTCTTGGAGACCGGTCGGCGCGCCCGCGACCAGCTGGTCAATCAGCATTTTTTGGCGTATGACTTCCGCCGTAACCGGTTGTCGAGTCGGTGCCAGGAAGGAATCGAGTGAATGTTCTAACCTGCCGGCAAAACTCACATAGCTTTCCCCGTTCTGAGGTCACAGGTAGCGGAATCGATCCAAGCGGTCCAGATGCGGCGTGGGATGCGAAACCGCGATGGCGGTGACGAGCTCCTCAAAATCCCGAATGCCTCGGCCGTATAGGATTGATGCCGTTTCGCGAACCAGGGTATGGGTTTTGTTCAACAGACACCATACCTTCATATCTGTAGAGACGTTGTTGACCGCCGGCATCCGGCGAAGTTGGTCAGCGTAGTCCTCGAAGCTTTCGTTCTCGCGTTGCCGAGGTAGGTCCGACAGCTGGGGTTCTCCAGGCGGTCGGTAACATGGTGGATGAATGACTGGCGGGACGGGCGTTGGGTTAGCGATGACGATCTCCTGAGCTGTTGGCGGTGACCACGACGTAATCTGCAAATCCAGGGGCCGGAGGTGCCACCCGGGGGGTGGTATCCAACCCTGTGCGAGAGACGCGGGGATGCAACTTGCCTCCAGGAGGGTGACGTAGTCAGAGCGCTGAGCCCCGGGTGGAGCTTCCAAACGGTACGCCGCTGCCAGGTACTGTAAGGTCGGTAGCGGGATAGTCTCCCATCTGCTGCACGGCGAAGGCGTGGGTGGCAGTGCTGGGGAACTCCGCATCGACGGGGCTGGTGACTCCTGAGCTGCGTTGGAAGGCCCGGCGCGCGGCGCTGGCAGGTCCGAAACGTCAGTCGGAGGGGTTGGTGGCACTTAGGGTAGCGCCGCAGCCTTGGAATTTTCTGTGTTGCGAGTCATCGTCGCAACGCTGGGACAATCAGGAAACAACCGGACGAACCCCCAGTAAGGTTTGATGAAAGAATCCTCGTCCAGCGTTACGATTTTCACAGAGTCCGTTTATTCGTCTTTCGGAACTCTTAGACAACAGCAACACAAACAGCAACACTTTCACAACAAATAGTCCCGGTTAAAACAATGTAGTCCGAGTCAAAGTCAGAAGCTAAGTGATGATCTCTGCTCCGGTCCTCGCACACCTCTCCTCCGATCGGGTTATCCTTCAGTCCTGAGGTTAGCTGGGTGGGAGAATATTTCTGGGATCATTAGTTCAAAAGGTCGCGGGTAGATGTCGTTACTAAGGGGCCTTTGGAGGGTCCTTACTATTTCGTTGGTGATGGTAATATATTGGACGTGAGGACCTATGTTAAATTCTGGAATGCCTGTTCGGTGGAAGGCTTCTCCAAGGTGCGAACTTCGGTAGCTGTTCGTTCGACAGAAACTGAATATCGGTGCGGCTTTCTTGAATTTTCAGAACTAAAAATATTGAAGAATGTGGCTTCAATGTATGTAAAACATTGCGGCTAATAAGTTTTTCCGCGGAGTCAACGCCACTGCAAAACTCACGTCGCGTATGTCAGAAGTGTTCATCACGGAAATGTTTCCGCAGCCTACCACGAAACTTTCCTTCGTGGTTTTGGCATAGTGTCCAAGATCCGCTGCTCCAAAGGGGCACCGAAGGAAAGAACGCTTCAGTGACATCTATGTTCATCTCTTCTCCAACGCCTGAACACCACTCATACAATACCAGTAAACAATGATCAACGAGCTGACGCTTTACGTGGAATCCTGCAACTCTGCAAGCCATCGAAAAAGACAATAAAATAGTAGTGTATAATAGGATATAAATGATGAAGGATTCATGGCATTTTCGGAAAAACATCGTAGTGCTGATGGAAAAATATGATACCTATATACAGTAATTTTAGTATAAGGAGGTAGCATACGAACTGCCACGGAAAATTCAGGTTAATTTTAGCGAAAAGTATTTAGGAATTATGAAACGCAAACCGGAAGTTCTCGAGAGTTGCGCTTGCTGCGCATGCGCTGGGACAGGCCTTTGTTTCCGTTTATTGCATGGAAGAATGCCCGTGAATAACTGACAATTTACATTTAGCGACATCTATCAAACATTGAAGACAGGAATCAGGTATCCAACCCAGCCATCCCGATTCACCGGGCGAGTACCTAAACATGAAAAACTGACCACCGGAATTGGGGAGGGGAGCGGGATGGAACCGGAAACCGCCAGTTCAACTTGTACTCTTGTCGGAAGTTGAAGTGCGAACTGTTGCGTAGAATGTCACGCCAAGTGACAAACATTTGCACGTGTTGAGTGGAGAATTTCACTCTGGAATTCCTGTAGAACATTATCTCTTCGAAGCTCTAACCGCCGGGCTCACGCCGAATGCTGTGTCATTGAAGCAATTTCATAAAATGTGCTGTAATTCTTCCAGGGCCTTTTTTCACGTTCAACATGTCCTACCTTGGAATCGAGGGAGAACCTCCCCGAGACCCTATTCGTGAAACTTTGGTGCGTGATGGTGATCCAGGGCCCGCAAAGCTGAAATTTTCCTTGGATGACCAGAAATCTTCTGAAGTCAGTAACTTCGGCGTTTTTGTTCGCGTTCGTCCATTGATCGACAATGAAGTTGGCGATTTTCTAACTCCTTCGGGCCCTCAGGTGAGAGATCCTCGTTACTATCAAGTGAATTTTCATTTACTTCTCGTTTTGTTCTTCAGCAACTTATTGTCGCGAAGCCTCCAGATGTTTTACTTTTTCACCAACCGCATGCAACTCAAGGGAAGATCGTGACAAATGCGATGGAGCATAAGTAAGTTGCAAAACATTGCGATATCTCGAGTATAACATAACATCCATCTTTCGCCAGGATGGAATTCACGCGTGTCTTTACGGACGATGCCTCACAAGAGGAAATTTATGAAAACGTATGTGCGTGTGCAATTCGAGAACAACCGGAATCTGGGATATCGGTCTTATTCTCGTATGGCACGTCGAGTGCAGGGAAAACTTACACTATGAGAGGTCTGTTGCATACTCAAGAGGTTAACGAATAGATAGTACAGTACTTGTAAAAATCTTTTGATAGGAACGAGGAAAAATCCGGGAGTGATATCGCGCGCCGTAGAAGATGTTTTCCGCTTTCACGGGCGTGATTTGAGACCGGACCTGCCCGTGAATCCGTCATATTTCACTAAAATTGCCGTGTTGGATGACAATGCCATAAAGTCTCGACAGCAAGCTAAACAAAGACTTTTTGCGATGCAAAATTTTGATGTGAGTTGAAAATTCGTCGTGTTGTCCATTAAAAGACGGATGAACTGTCCAGAAATCGAAGGGCATTTTATATTGTGGTTTTCTAATTTTTCATCAATAGCCTTCCTCGAGTGGCCTCATGGATTCAATCGTTTCGGTCTCATCAACGCAGTCAAGTATGTTTTCTGGTGAAATATTTGTTTCTGACCACGATGTACAGCCCTGTTCAATTTAATTTTTTCCAGGTTTGAAAAGCGATTATCCGTACGCGACCGCATTTGTTTCTTTCCTTGAAATCTATCAAGGGAGCTGCTTTGATATTTTGAATCCTATCACTTTGGGAGCTCGCAGAGAAGTTCTAAAAGTTCGTGACTACAAATCAGGATCAGATGACTTATCCTACGTAGCAGGTATGTTTTCATTAAATGAATGATCCGTGCGATTATATTTGATTTATTTTATTCAGGATTGTCTGAAATACCTGTTCAAAATGCGAGTGAGGCATTAACTCTGTGGAGAGCTGGTATGAAGAACTTACAATATGCCTCGACTGCTTTGAATACCAACTCTTCTCGATCACACTGTATATTCACCTTGAAAGTCGTCAGAATTGATGACTTGGATCAACCGACTACTGGATCCACCACAGTGTGAGTGTCAATTACTTGACACAAATCTAAAAAACATATCGTATTCACGAAGCTCTTTTTGGAAGCTTTCAATTCGACCTGAATATTTCCTGTATTCAGGTTTTCATTTTGTGACCTGGCGGGTGCCGAGCGTGCGGAGAAGGCCGAAACGAAAGGTCATTCCTTTCGAGAGACAAGGAAAATAAATGCCTCAATCTCATCTCTCATGAACTGTATTCGTGCCATGAGGTTAGTAATGTGATAACTTTTTTCAAAACTCTCCAACACGATGAGGCATCAATCCCTCAAGACTTTCACATGCTAATGAAACCTTTGATTAAATTTACAGTAGTACAGTACTTTCTTCCGTTTCCCCTTGTATTTTATATTTGTGTACCAACTGGTTTCTCGTCGAAGCAGGGTAAAAGTGATCCAGAACTTAGCTAATCGTAAAAAGTTGAAGATTATGACCTCATTTTTGCTTGCAGAAAAGCTGATGGGAAAACGAAGCAGAATGTGGTGATCCCGTTCCGTACGTGTCGCTTAAGTCATGTGCTGAAGAATTTCTTCCTTCAAGGCCAAGTTCGAATGTTAGTGAATGTTTCCCCTTCCATGGAAGTCCACTCGGAAACGCTAACTGTTCTGCGTTTCTGCACTGAAGCTGAGGTTTGCTCCGTTGTATCCAAGTTTGATTTGAATGACAAACCACTTTGTGTACAGGTCGTGTTGAAGTCTTACTCAAGCAAGCAAGAACACTCAATTGAAGAAAAACCATCTTCGACAGCATTTCAAAATTTTGTTGCGCATGCGAGAAGAATGACCATGAAGGTTTCGACATCATCACTAGCTGAGATCGAATCATCTTCCGTGGCCATCATCAATGAAGAAAAATCTGTTGATGAAGAAATGCATACTGTGCAAACAAGTGAAATAAAACATGAAGACGAAGCAGCCGAACATACGGGCGTCAAAGATTCTACTCCTGCATTTAGGAGATACTCCGAGGACGATGAGCTTTTGAATCAGTGGATAAAAAGGTGAAAAGTTTGCGAGCTTTGGTAAATTAACTTTTTTATTTTAGTGATGAGCTGTCGATTCTAGTGCACAGGTTTTTTTCTTTCAATTATAACCTGCTTGAAATATTTTTAAATTTTGCTGAATGATTTCCTTCCAGATGAAGTAATGGTGTGAAAGCGAACGAAGCTGCTTTTTGATCGTAAAAGCCGAATTCCACGAGTTTCAATGATTATCCGATTATCTGTTCTTACCCGTCATGATCTGGTTATGTTTTGTTTTATACATTCTAATATGTTTTTTTTTTCACTTTCTATTATGTTTTTTGTTCGGTTTTGTTTTTACATTATGTTATGATTCGTTTTTTACATTCTCATCTTAATTTTTACAGATGCGAAGCGTTTGAAGAACAGTCGAAGGTTTACCGCGGGAAATACCTGGAGTACAAAGAGCTTCTTTTCAATGAGCGCGATGCACATTCCAAAAGGATCAAAACCTTGACCGCTGATCACGCCGCGGACCTTCGAAAGATGTACGAGAAGGGTTTGGATGCAGCTAGATCGACGAAGGCCACCGTTGACGCATTGTTTGCAGACGAAGATGACGATGAAGAGCTTTCGCCGCCGAGAAAGAATTCAGAAGAAGAAAACGCAGATGTATTAGTTCTTCGTGAAGCGAAGACTGAACTGGAGAAACAGCTTGCCTCTTCTGTTGAGAGGGCAAATAACCTGGAAGTAGAATTGAAAGAACACGTCCAACTCGTACAAGTTCTGGAAGACAAAGTGAAAGGCGCTGTTGAGTTTTTCTCACAGAAGAGAGAAGAAACTGCCGAATTGGAGGGTGTGATCGAAAAGCTTAGGAATGAAAATGCTGGTCTTGAGGCAAACTTGGAAGATGCCAAGGTTAGTATATATTTTTTTTAAAGTTTGTGTTCAAGTGACTTAATGCGACCTTCTTGAAAACTTTTCTCGCATTGCAAACCTACCAAAATCTTATTGAAATTCCATTACCCAGAAAATTTGATCCAATCAATGATAACTTCTTTAGAAAAATCTCATTATGGATAAGTTGGGAATTCTTGAGAATTTTTGTATTTACCGTATGTTTCATGATTTCTTGTCAGTTGGAACTTGACGCAAAAAGAGCCGAAAGCATGGAAAACATCAGGAACTTCGAGCAGGAAGTGAATGAATTGAAAGAAGAATTCGAAGGAAAGTTGCTGAAGTTACAACAGACCAATGCAGACCAATGTCAACAGTAAGGATTTAGATTTTTTTTACTTCCGAGCCACTCATTGATGTTAGCCATGATGTATTTTCTTTTGAAGGCTCAAAGAATTGCAGAACAAGTCAGAACAAATGAAGGAAGAATTTTCAGTTCTTCAGAAGAATCATGACTGTTTGGTGAGTTGTTGTGTGAACTTTATAAGTGCTGTGAATGAAGATTGTGCACTTTTAATTCAAATAGGTGGAGGAGTTGAAAGATAAAAAGCAATCTTCTGAAAAGCTTGAGAACACTCTTCAAGACAGGAATGCTGTCATTGATGAAAAGGAAAAGAAGTGTGGGGATCTTCTGGAAAAGATTTCTTCCTTAGAATCTGCCCAAATCTTGCACAAAGAAACATATGGGAAGATATGTCAGGAAAATTTGATCCTGAAGGAAAAATTGGAAGATGCCTTGAAGACTAATGCCAAGTTGGAGAAAGAGAAATCTGGCATTGAAGCACAAGTAAATTTCCATTTTGATCTGTTCCTATTTTTAAATTTTTTCGAACAAGTTTATTCATTAATATTTTGATTGATTTTATGTTTCAGATGGCTGAAGAAGAAAAGATTAGAGCTTCATGTGAGGGTATTCATGAATCGCTGAAGGCCATGAAAAATAAATTGAATTCAATCCAGAAGGAGAATGAAGCTCTGAAAAGTGGCCGCACAATAGATATTTCTCGCATGGAAGAATTATCTCATCAACTTATGGTGCGAATAAATTTTGAGAAAAAGTGAATGAACACAACTGTGTTCAACAACCCTTCTTATATGTAGGTGAAGGAAAGAGAATTGGTTGAAGCCGAAGGAGAAATTGCTGTTCTGCAGAAGGAGTGTAAGAAGTTGAGCGCAAAAGATGGTTTGTTACAAGAACAGATGAAATTGGCTCCAAAAAGCGGGGTTGAACTAAATTCAGGCGATCATACAAGGTGAGAAGAATGTAATTGAAATGTTGAAAATAACATCAGATTTAAAGCATTTTATTAAGCTGGTGGGACCCAGAGGCAATTTGAATTTGATCAAAGTCTTAGTAAAAAATTAAATTTTTTATTTTTGAGCGTGTTGGTTGTCCTCGTATTTATTTATTTATTTATTTATTTATTTATTTATATATATTGTATATAAATTTTTTCAAAGAAAACTGGATAAATTTCCAATTGATTTATTCTTAGAAGGAGAGACCGTATTCTCAGTACATGAAAGAAAAGTCTGGAAGCAAACATCAAAGTGTAGGGCAAAATTAGTCTTGCTTGCGCAGAAAGTGCATATCTTTTTTAAACTGGCAATTTTTCAAGAGAGCGTCTAGAGAATCTTGCTAAATGTGCTATGGGAAAAATGAATCTCCTCTTGACTTTGCAGGGCAGCACCAGCAGTTGAGAGGAATCCAAAGACGGTTTTTGTAAAACCAGTCGAGAAAGTAGAAAGAAACTGTGCATCTTCACCTACTCATGTGGAATTCGTTCCTCCGCAAACGCCTCAAGCTTTGGCTGCTGCTGTTGGCACAGATGCCATTTTGACGCCTCCATTGAAAAGAAGAATGCGCCCAAAAAGAACTCCATCCAGTGTTCAAACTGCATGTGAGTTACTTTTAGGCTGTTTTGATTGCTGTTCAAGAGTTTATTTCAAAAATTTTGTTTGCCTTGCAGTTCTAGAGATAGTTTGAGATTAATTTAATTTTCTACATTGTAGCATTTTTATGATTTCTTGGCCACTGATTTGATAGTTTTCTTTACTTATCAATGTGAACAGATTTGGTGTACCTGCTGCAATAGCAATTTCAATAATTTTTGTATAGTCTGAGTGGTGCAAAATACATCTATTTATTGATAAACCCTTTTGAACTTAACTAAATTTGAAGGCCAAATAAAAGATGTATTTTTGACTCAGTATTCTTTGTTAACCTTCTCTAGCTGTTACCCGTTCAACTGCGAGCAAGTTGACAAAGAAAGCAAAGAATATCTTGCTTGAAGACAGTGAGGAAGAAGAAAGCAGTGCTCCAAAGCGGGGAAAGAGAGATCATGAAAATGATTTCGCTTCCGCCAAGCTGGAAGTTTTTAATGGTGAAACATATTTTTGTTAACATTCAGGATTTTTTAACACAGTGGTTTCAATTCTTCAGCTTCCACAAAGAAACGTCAGAGGAAACAGCTGGCGAGTAAGAAAATCTTAATGCTTGATGACTCCGCAAGTGATGTAAGTTGATCTTCTGGTAATCAACCCATTTTACCCAATATGATAAAGGTGGAATACTTCCAAAGCAGCGAGATTACTTTTAGCAGTTATTCATAAATTTCGTCTGAAACTAAAAATGTCTCTTTCATGGCGGAACATTTCTGAAACATGTCTGGCCACATTTCGTTTGATATGTCTTTGAACTGTTCGTTTTTTTTTTTTTCCAAATTTTGAAATTGCATGTTCACTTGACTGTCGACGGCTTTTCTTCCACCGGAACTGTATGCAAAAACAAGTATTCATCCTTTACTCAAGATATTCCTTTATGAGTTTCAATGTTTAAATTGTTCGTTTCACCTGAAAATCTTCACAAATTTGTGCTTACCGATATTTTTTAAATGATGAAATTTCTTGAACTTTAAAATTAAGTTGTGACGAAGCGATCCGTTTTTCAACCCCATTGTTGAATTCGGTTAGTTCGGACAAAAATCAAACCTTGACTTGATTCGGTCACCTTTTGTTTTCAAATGTTTAATGTCGAATTGGTTTTTGTTCTGAAATGGCTGCCCAAAATCGGGTTGCTGCGTAGAATAACTTGAATGCGGTTCTCCGTGTTGGCTGATTCCTTGACTTCTATAAAATGCAAGTCGCATCTCCTTTATTTTAGAGCTCTTTTAGTTCTGAACCAGCCACGGATATGAAACCAGCTGAACGATTCAGACGCGTCATGGCTGCAGTAAATAAGGTGGATGCTGATCGCCCTGCTTCCGTAGTCACCCGTCCTCGAAAAAGACGCTGATTTGTACACCTTTTGTCTTCATCCGCGCTCCATTGATCTAAAAATTTTGTCTTCTGCATTATTCTGGAAAATTAAATAGTGTGCTTTTATTTCGACTTTGAAAAACAATAATGTTTCACAGTGATCAGATGCTTGTGGACGTATCCTACTTTTGTGATATTCTGAAATCGTCAGAATCGTAACTAAAGAACAAGTTTCACGTGAAGAAGCTGGATTTCTTCAATGATTAACATGAAAACTTTGGTGAGCATTGCTAAGGCGAACAAATCGTGAAAATTTAATTCAAGCTGTGACATTTTCTAGCATTTTAAAATTTTGCTACTTCATCGTTCGATTTTATATTTTTACATACTTTTTTTTTTATCTAAAAGCAAGACTCAAGAAAGGCAATTTTTTCATTCCTAATTCTTGAAAGCAAGAATGGCTGAATTGATTGATTGAATGTTTCGTGAAAGCCAACGTTTTATTTTTAAAGTTTCTAATCTTGTTTCTGAAATGCATTTTTGGAGATCAGGTGCAGAAAATGTCTTCGTGTTCATGTCCAGCGCATTACATAGCTTGGGCATATCTCGAATAACTACTGTACATTCAGGTGCTGATGTTGTGTGCCACCGGTTGAATATTGGGTCCCAAAATTCTGTTGTACAGTACTTTTTCCTGGAAAACAAACGAATTTTCGCCCTTCCTTTTTTTTCGAGCTGCACTTTTCATTTGTTCGCGTCGTTGGGTGAGAACTATTTTGTAATTTTTGGCGAACTTCAGTTTATATGCGTATGTTGAAATTCATTGTGATGTACAAGTCTATGTGTTCGGGTTTTTCTCAAGATACCGGGCCAACGCTGCTAACCTTCTCTGGTTTTTTTTTGCAGGAAATCGGTAATTGCCTTCAATGAGCATAAATAGTGATGATGGCACGGTCTTTAGCAGCCGCGTATACCTACGCCGGACTGGACATCGTCCATCCTAGTCTGGTGGAGCATGGTTACTGCAAACCATGGTATAGTGCTCCCAATCTTGTGCTTAAGTTACCGAGGCGAGAAATTTTCTTTTCCGATCCCTTGGAATCACATTCTCTAGCCAGGTTAGTGTCTTTAATGATTGCTTGTGTTTCAGATTGACAATTCTGTGTTTTCAATTTCTAGTGCAAACGTGGAAAGCGAGGAAGTTGACGTGGGGATTGAAGAGCCGTGTGTTACAAAGGCACCTCCAAGATGGACTCCATCTATTCATCCGAAACAGGGTTTCCAGGAGTCCATGCAAGATAGCTGGGAAAATGCAGCTTTCATTTCTTTAGTTCACCCCGATGACGTTAATGAAGAGAACTGGGAGGCTAATTTGAACAAGTAAGCTATCTTTTTTGTTGAGGAAATCGAAAAAATTTTATAATTTGTGATGCGTGAAAAATGGTTTGCTTCTGGAGAATATTAAAATTTTTGGTTGCGAATGCCAAACGAAAAGGAAGACTAACGTAAGAAGAAGTGTGTAATTACTTGCGCAAGACGTTGAATAGTGTGAGAAATTCTCCGCCAACCTTCCATAAAAATTCTGTGTAGGGGTCTGATTATATAATTTCCTAATTTCCAATGTTTTTTAAATAACAGTGCTGAATTGGGTTTCAGGCGGTGAAGATTTTCATTCGCTTCCAAATCCCTTTTTTTCCTTGAAATTTGCCTTCTCATTGTAGCAAGTTTAATCGGATATTTATTTTACAGGCTTGCTTGGAGCAAGGATCAGCTGGAGCTTTTTCAGAAGGCCATGAAAATTATTACTGACGCTTTGCTTGGTTTTCGTTGTTGTCCAAGTACGGACAACAACACAAGTGTCCGATTGCATCTTGATTTGGCGGCGAGACGTCTCCGGGGAGTGTTTGCCTCGATTGAATGGAAATCTGAGTTAACAGATTGGCTTCACCAGCTCATGATGGAGAACGCAGGTTACTCTGACTTGGCAGTCTACTTGGATGTCATCCAGGTTCGTGTAACCGTGACATCCGCACCTATGTCTGTTCGGCACATCTGCATGAGAACATTTACCTCCAGCATGTCTCATTTGCTTTCTGAAATACCATGTAGGTGTCGCGTGAATCACTTATGAGCCGAAGTTGATCTAACCTAGCGCTACCCATTACCCATTGTAAACTTATAACGTAACCTAACGTTTTCAACTTCAGTCCTCATATCAACGAATCGTAAAACTTCAGAGAAAATTGAGGATTTGGGGAAGTTTTGCGGAGTATGTTTTTTTTTAGTTTAAATTTTTGTTCAAAGGGATCCAAGTATTAACTGACGTCTGAAGCTGGTCAAATAGTAGCGTACGATTTTTATGACGCGAAGTCTTTTTTATTGCTTGATGAATCGTTTTTTGGCATTATTATAGAAACTGTGACGCTACGATAAACAAACGTAGCATTACAAAAATTGCCAGGGCAGTATTTGGCAGTAATTTTATTTTATTTTTTAAATGACAGACGCTCCGTTCCATGTTACCTGCGCAAGTGGATCACATGTTCCGAGTTGGAATCATGAAACGGTCGATTCCACCGGATGCATTAAATTTCCTCTTCCGTAAACCGTGGGAACCTCGACTTCCGAAAATTCACAGCATTAGCAAAATGGTAAAAAAAAATAATTGATTTCATTTTTTATTTATCAATTTAAAGTTTTTGTCGGTTTTTTAGAGAAATGTGAACCTGGTGGTTCTGGAGGCCTTTCCGCAACAGGGATCATCGGGACATTCCTCGCAACAGAAGCGGCGTGCTTTTTGGAATGATAGCTTCCAGCAGTTGGGAAATGTTGTGTTGGCAAATCCTACAATTGGTAATTTATTTCATAAAAAAATCAAATGCAAGCTTTCTTTTCAATGATAATTTCGAATGTCGATTGTTTTTACGATAATCGATGTGCATCACTTTTTTTTTAGTTTGCCTTGCCGACTGAATCAATCTTTCTGTTACTTCGCAGGAGGCGGCAGTTTATGGACTGCGAAGCATTACGTGGAAAGCATTGAAGTCGCTCTCATGTCAAAAATTACCGAGACTCGGCAACATCTGAATCTCATGTATCACCAGTCTCAGAAGAATCGTCCCGGTTCCGAGAAAGAAATTCCATTGGACAGTAGCAAAGAAGCGGCTTTGGCTTTGAATCCTATTGTTTTGATTGGATGGGATACAGGAGCTGTTTCGTGTGCTCAGGTTTGTACGTTTTACGCTTTTTTAAGATGCTGTTCCTTATTTATTCGTTTGAAGTAAATAAGTGATGCACCAGATTGTATTAAGGTGAATGTGATTCCTATGCTCAAGTACTTCATGATTGTTGTACAGTACTGTACTTGATCAATTTTTGCATCTATTGTCTCCAGCTGGCTAAGAAAATAAAAAATCAAGGCATTGCTGCGATTATTTGCCTTGGTTTCCCAACGAGCACCTTAGTCGGAAAGCGTGGGAAAGCTGACGATTCGCTCGTTGATCTTGACTGCGATATTCTCTTCATTGTTGGAGAAAATGCTGTGAATACGCGGTATGTTTTCCCGAATTCCATTTTGACGGCAATATTGATAACTTTGTTTTACGCCAGACTACAAGATCTGGAAGCCTTGAGGTCACAGATGAAAGGAGGGAATAGTCTTCTTGTCGTTGGTGGAGCTGATGAGCACTTGATGCTTTCGCCGGAAACACTAATGAGGGAGAAAATCACTCAAAATGTTGCTGATGCTATGCTGATTGTAAGTGTTACAATACAATACTGAAGTATGAAAAACAACGTCTATTTTGAAGCAAAAGGTTCAGAAAATTTTCATTTTGTTCATTACATCTTAATGTGGTTTGATATTTGATGAGACATTAATTATATTATTCATTTCAGAATGAAATCTCGCATTATCTGGAAGCGACGATAGGGAGGCAGCAGCAACAGTATCTGGGCTGTATCTCTGGTCCAGATGAAGCCCCAAAAGGCAGTGATGGATTAAGTGCTTGGTCAACCCATGGAATGGCTTCTGGTTCTGCTATTCGTCCAAGTAGCTTTGATCAAACGGCAGGATTTGTACCATCCAGGGTTATTGGCCCTGTTTTGGAACCTGTAGTAAGCAGCAAGCTTGAGCTGCCGCCGATGACTTCTGGAATTACAATTTCATCATCATCTGTTCCAAGTAAGTTTACATTGGATTTCCTCTTAATGACTGTAACCTAAATTGTATTCGAGATTTGACTCTGGATATGTCCGGTGCTCATAAGGATCATAGCTCGTAAGGATGCGCGCATTCAGGTACACAGTACTGTATTTTTCTTGGGAGTACTGAGCTAATATTGTATTGTACGTGATTTAATTCTGTACGTGTAGAAAGCTGTGAAACTGTCCTTGATCCAGTCTCACCTTGGCTGCTTTGAATTTCAACATGATCCGAACGAAAGGTGTTGAGGATTAATCCCGTTAGTTTTAATCCCTCTGGTATGCTTTCATCTAGGAACAAAGTAGCTCCCTTTAATATTTGAAAATACGCGAGGCAGTAACTATCATTCTTCTATTATGGTCTAGCATGATTGTCTCTACGACGATTTTCTCTGCACAGTATAATAAAAGGTTCCATGGTATTCTCCACTCATCTTAAGGGGGTTCTTTAAAGCGAAAATCTCAGCGGATTTTTCTGGTCGCCTGAATTGCGTCGTAGGTGGAGTTCATTTTTAATTGAAAGCATCCAAAGGAAATTGCTCCCGCGTATTTCTACCTTAGCTCACGAGAGATGCCTGTAGTTTTTATAAATACGAGGAAAGTTTACCTTCGTGTAATTTTTTTAATCGGAAAATTTTTCGAAACTATATCTTACTTGCTTTCAGTCGACATGCCTGCAGATGGCTCCTGGGTTGAGCAAGCACGTTTGCAGTCAGCCATCGCGAGTATTTTAGGTGACACGGAAGATATTCTCGACACGTTTGATGACCAAGTTCTCGACATCAACGTGGGAGAGGCGACTGGAGGCGCCATCGCCAGTGAAAACTGCGACAACGCCGCAGATGCTGCCCTGGCGAACATCTTTCCCTCAGTTGGCTTGTCAGATTCTCCGCTCACTTCTGGTGCTCTTAGATTGCAACCTTTGTTAAGCCCTTTGCCCAAAGTAAATACTCCCATAGGGCAACTCGTGACAGCTGCACAGGCCCTGGAAAATAAACTTCGTCTTGGAAATCCGGTTGGAAATGCTGTTAAAAGACCTGCCTCTGGTGAGTACCAGTTTCTTCTTGCAAGGAAATTAATGTTTATACTGTACACTTGTACAGTAATACGAATTAATAAGCTTCGACTTTTTCATGCGAACTACAGTACATTTAGTATGGGTGCCCGAAACCTTCAAAGTACTCCTAGAAATGTTAAAATAAATCGAGAGAAAGAGGGCTGCGCAAATGCTCGTTTCTTTAGCGTTTTCTTTTCTTGAATGTTTGGGTTTGGTTGAGGAAAAGTTGGGACAGATGTCGCCTAATTCATAAATCCTGCCGAAAATAACTTCCCGTCTGAGCTGACTCACTCAAAATAACTTGAAGGAAATTAACACGTCCAATTCAAACTAGATTTTTCCGAGCAAAACCTAGCATCATTCAGGTAACACCGACATGCACCGTCTTAAATTTGCGGCTTTATGGACGTCGAACTTGAGGTGAAAAGAACTGTTTCATTAATACATTTTCAATCTGTTCGTAGAATCACAGTGAATAAGGAACTTTTCATATGTGTGGAATTTACTTAAATCCTGCAGTTTTTCATCAGTTTTAGTCTCATTTTATATTTTCCCTGCACAGAATCTGTGGCGCCAATGGTGACCAAGTTTCCACGACTTGATACTACTACGACACCGTTGCGCTCGTCATCATCCGTCGGCCCAGTCATTCCCGCAGTGTCACAGCTCAACGTACTTAAACGCACATCCGGCGCTGGAGTACTCTTTGGATCTCCAGAATCCGCCCTAAGTCAGTTTGCTGTAACTGCTACGGAATCCAGTTTGCCTGCTAAAGTTTCGATCGTGAGTGCTGTTATTTTATGTTCATGGTAGAATTATTTCTAATGTGTTGTTGCTTTCGCAGAGCCCGAAGAAGCCGTCTCCGCCCCAAACTGGGAAAACTTTGAAAGTGAATTTTAGTATGACGCCCGGTGGATTGCTGAGTCGACAAGAACCTGTGAGAAGCTACCCGAATTCACTAGAATAATAATTTACTGTATATCACTCCATTGAAGAAAATCAGTAGATTTGAGTTGGGCATATATTGAAATGCTGCCTCAATTCGCGTGAAAGGGAATTTACCTCAATTGAATAATTTTATGAAGTGCTGTATAGCCTTCTAAAAACGTTACTAAATGAAAACTCCGAACTTGAAAATATACCGTAATGTAATCTCGTTCTTGGAAAAATGAAGCACATGTTGGCTTATAGAATTTTTCTCACATGAATGTTTTAAGAAGTCACTAAATAGTCCTGTGGCCGAAAAGCTGTAATTACAGTACTGTATTATTATCAAACGCGTCCAATTTTTTGAATCAATTAATGAAACGAGTCTGCATTTTGCTTTCGTCGTTTTGTTCTCTTATAGGTCGTAAATTCGGTATTGAGTAGTTTCCACGGAGCTCGCATTAATCTTTTTTTGGCGCGGAATAAAAAATAGGGTTTCGAAGAATTTTCAAGCGACTTCGTCTACGTGGTTTTTTAATTTTTCGATTTCGGTGAAGTTTTCAGCAAGCATAGTTATGAATGATAATTGTATGGGTGGTTGCAGCCGTGCTGGCTACAGATTTTTGGAGAATGAACAGTGCAGAAGAAATCCTAGAATATTTAAACATTTGATGTTTAGTCATGAACAATCTGGAATACTGAACTCAGGAAAATGTGGAATGTTGTTAATTTTTAGGAGCCGGTACAAGAATCAGAGTACAACTTCGTTGGCAGCAGCATCCTTGCGAACCAGGTTGCCGGCGTGCCGACGTCCCAACCTTTGAAACCCGTTAAGCGCACCGCCATTTCCAGTTGGAAAAACGTTCAAATTACGAGCGTGCGTCCAAGATCAGTCGTCGTGCAATCAGCAGCAGTGAGAAACCCCAATGCCGTAAAATCCATCGGCCTCAAGACTGTACCTTTGGCTCGTTTCCCGAACCTCGGACCAAACGTTAGAGTGATAAGCCTGGCTAATATCAACACTCGTGTGGGTCTCGCTCGGACGCGAATGCCGGTAGTGCTGCGAAACGCGGACGGAGTTGCAACCGACGGAGCCGGAGGCGTCGTTCGAATGGCACGTTTGACAACGACGCAAAAGGGCGTTCTGCAGGTCCAGCAGGTGTGTTTTTTTTTCAGGCTGCGGGTTCAACAAGCATGAATGCTGTTGAATGCTGGTGGTCGTCTGCATTTCCGAATGATATCCCTTGTACTCCTTGTTCTCTGCTTTTCTGCACACAATTATGGAATGAGGACTGGTCTAGTCCTATTTTTACTCACTTTCCGTTCCGAATTTTCGTGATATTTTTGTTGCCACAAATCTATCTAGTTAATAGATTCACTTTTTAAATTTTAAAGTCTTTTTGAAATAATCAATGCTGCTATTCATGTGGCCATATCAAAATGCTAGATATTATTCTTTCCGTATCTTCCCCCCAGTCATTCTCATCATATATTCAAGCCATGTTTCTGCCAAAAAATTTTCGAATACGATATTTTTCGACCATAATTGCATAAGCCGTCATCCGAGTCATATTCGTGATTTCCTCTTCTTTGAAAGGCTTTTTGATTTTTTTTAAATCTCAATTTTCCGATCCGAGTTCTTCCGCAAAAAATAAATGAACGATCAACTGCTGGAAAAGATAAGCTGAAGTTCAGCGATGCTGTTGTGCACATGATTGCTTAACGTGATTGCTTTAAAAGAAAAGAAGTGCTTTACTAAAATAAATACAAAATTTAATACCCATTTGGACAAATGCAGTATTTCTATCGTTTGAATTTTTCCATTGTTCGAATTTTTCCATATTAAATTTTTGCAGTTGTCTTAAAAAGTCTAAAAACTGAAGGTTGAATAAGAATGATTTCACGTCGAGCTACACATTAATTACGAACTTTTGATTTATAGGCGATTCCGGCAAAATAGTGAAAAACATCTGGTACTGTATTATCTTAGAAAGTGTTCAGACTTTTAAATTTTGTAATGTACTGTATAAGCCATTTTCAAGATTATTTCTGGGCGTTCTTCACATCAGTCCGATGCCTTCTGTTGATACCCTCGTGTGCTGTGCCGAATTCCCACCGAATGATTTCATTTTGCGGTCTATTTCCAGCTTCGTTTTTCCGAATTTCGTTTTATGTGTTATTCTCGGGTAGCGTTGGTTAAAGCATGTATTAATCCGTCTTTTTCCAGCCTGGGGCATTGGGATCGGCGTGAAGACTTCCCGTATGAATCACCGCACTGATCCCCTTCGTAAATCAACTAGCCACCCAAAAAAAAAAAAAAAAAAATCTTCCGTCTGTTTTTTTTCTTCCTTCTCACTACTGTTCTTGGTTAGCAGTAGCTCTTTCTGTACTGCTCGTCGAATTGAACAGAAAAGCATGGCGTGGTGGATGCTCAATGTTTTCCCCATAACAGCGGGAGTTGTTCGTGATTTTGCGATGGGTGAGTTTTTCGTTCGTGATTGCCGCCTCGGAGATCTTTGCGCAGTGCCATGAAATTGTTCTCGAGAGCTTTTGGATTGTTCCTTTTTTAAAAACGTATGATATGCCGTACTATTGTTAGATTTTTGATCGAGAGAACGTTGAATTTATCGATCCTGAGATATTGTATTTAGTTTTGCGTTTTCCAGGAGTCATTTGTGTATATTTAGTTTCGTATGTCATGATTCGCATTTCTTTGAATAATTTTATTTCCCCAGAAAATATTTTTTTCCCAAGAACAAATTTTCTTTTTTTTTTTTTGGCTGGGAATTAATTTTATTTTGATTTTTCCATTCCTGCTCAAAGAGCTATTTTTGATTATCTTTGCGGTTTTTTGTTGTTGTGAATATTATGTTCTCCAGGAATTGTGTTGTCTTTCAAAATGTAACTTCATTTATGACTGGTCTCGGGTTCTGTATTGAGTCAGAAAAGAAGTCGGAACATTTTGATGTCTATCTTTAGGATCATATCAGTCATTATATTCATAACTGTGTTATCACATTTTTATCGTCACTCCAGATGATATTGGTACTGTAAGGCAGGTTCTTTATCTGCCCTCGTAAGTATGCGAACCTCGAAAAATTTTAGACTTTTTCAAAATCATCAACCCGTTCACTGATTATTCATTAAAAGGGAATAAAAGGATGGCTGAATTTTGCTTTGGTTTTTCTGATACAGTATTAACAAAACTTGGCAGAAAGATTTTCCTTTAAAGAGTGTACAAAGAGGATCTCTGTACTTCGTCCGGTTTTCCTAACATTTTGGAATTTCAGTAACTTTTGAATTCTCTACTTTGCGTAGAACTACTACAGCCCGAGTATTTCCATCTTTCATTGTTGAAAAATATTTAAATTTCATTTTCTCAATTGCGTATTCCAGATCCCACCTGACAAAATGTCGAAAGAAGACCAGTTGAATGAAAAGGTTAACTGTGAATCGCAAGATCCCTCTCCACTTTTGTTGAAGCATCTGTCAATGGAGTCGACGTCGTCTGTCGTTGAGATGTCAACGACATTCATACAGCACACACCGGAGAAAGATGAAGAGATTGCGAAGTCTTCCACCGTAACGGCCGAACTGTCTTTGGTTCAAGTTGACTGCGTCGAAGCAAGTTTGAATCCCAAACCGGCTTCTTCTGTACGTTCTCCAACTCCGGGAAATTGTTCCGACGAGTTTATACTTGAAGCTTTGACTGAAGCTGACGAGATACAATGTCTCGACGTGAAGAAACTCAATTCTGAAGCATCTCCAGTGGCCAATGTAGGCAAGAGAAAGGGCCGATCTACTGAAGCAGTAGACTCATCGATTGTTGCAAGTCCGAGAAGGGGTAGATCCAGAAGTGGCAGTTTTCATTCGGAACACGACGTTTTTCGCAGGACAAGAAGTAGTGCGACATCTCCCAGGAATTCGAAAAACCGCGTGTCTCCTCGTCTGAAAAATAATGCCTCTTAATTTGAGTAGTATGAGTACAATACTTGTGCCTCTCTCGTCACGCTTGGCAACTACATAATTAGTTCTTTCGTGTAATTGATGAGGTGCGTCCTGAAACATGCCGACTTTTTTTCTTGGAAAAAGTGAATTCTCACACGGATGCGGCTATAATTAAAGCGACGTTTGCCAGGAAAGAGCTGCTCATGATGTGGCCTTTGAATAAAATTTTATACCTGTCGCCAGTTTCTGGCCCGAAAAAAAAGCCAGGACTAGGATTTTCCTCGAAGAGAAAAACTCACGTAATGAAGTGTACCTCATTCCGTGTTAATGAGTTTCACTTCATGACGCGAGTTTTGATCGCATTTCGTAGCCTTCATGGATGGGTGGATCAGTGCGAACATGATTCTGAGCACGAGTGACTGATGGCATTGATTGTGTTGTTCAAGTGGAACTTTTTGAGATTTGTTTTTAAAAGAATATTTTGTGTTTCATTTCTTCTCCATTTTTGTCTGAATTGGTTGTCTTCTAACAATTTTAACTGCAAGTTTTCTTGCTTATTGTTCCAGGATTAACCTGAAAGGGCATCTTGCCCGGGAGCTCGTGTGGTTTCCTCTTAGCGATCGATTATTCCCCTCACTGTCGTCGTTCATTCGAGGTAAAAATGGTGAAGTTTTGCGCGGGTAGCTTTCTGTTTCCGTACACTTGGGATGTTGTCGCTCGTGGACTTTGGGTGCGATACCCAAATTCACAAAGGTATGTTTGATATTTATCTGAACAGAATGGCAATTGAGTTGGTTTAATGAAATAGAACCCAGCTTCTCTCGTACCAGATGTTTGACAGTGAACTGCTCAGCTTTCCAAGAGAAACCGATTCGGAAACAAAACCAGATTCGAACGATTTAATTATGCAATGAAATAATTTTGTGAATTTATTTCAATTTTCAGTACTCACGTACTTTCTGAGGATACTTTGGAACGGTACGTAGAGAACGGGAAGCTCTTTACGAGAAGGCTGCTCGTGAAAACAAATCCTGCTCCGAAATGGGCCGACAGATTCATTTCGAAGCGTTTTGTTAACATTGTGGAAGAGTCTATTGTTGATCCTGAAGCACAAACCGTTGTAACATACACGAGGAACATCGGTTTTACTCATGTTATGGTGAGTTCATAATTATCTATATTTTGAAAGCACAGCAACTTTTGTGCTTTATTGAATTACGCCCGCGAGATTGAATGAGGTTCGATTATATTTGTGTATCTTTGCGGTTCGTTTGTTGACAGGGGTCATTCATATGAAATTTCAAGTATCGAGATCGTAAAAATAAATATAATTTTTCTTATGAAAAAAGTACTGAATGTCTTCTTCAAATTGTGAGGTTGAATATTTTTCTTGTTTCGTGATTGGTGTGGGCGAATACTCTAGTGATGCGTGAACTATGAAGCTAGTTGTAAAATTTGTATGCTGACGAACACTATAACAATTTAATTCCTTTTTTTTTCGTTCCTTAGAATGTCGTGGAACGTGTAGTTTACCGGAAAACCGACCCTGCAAAGTTGGGCGAGGAAGACGGTTTTACGATTGCAGAGAGATCAGCATGGCTTTCGTCTGGCGTACGCGGCTTTGCATTCGCAATCGAAAAATTCTCTCTCGAGCGATTCAAGCACAACACGAAGAAGGCCAACGCTGGCCTCGCAGAGTCTATACAGCGAATGCTTGGTGTACATCCTGTGTCGAAAATCGAATCTGCTTCCAGTGGTGAGAAGCTTCGCGTTGCTGCCGCTGCCAAGGCAAAGGAGCTCAAGGAATTGGCACGGTCGAAAGCAGAGCCGGTGTATGCAGCCTGTCGGCATCGTGAAGACGCTGTGTGATACGGATTGAAGGATCCTCTTGATCGCGCGCCGGATGAATTTTGTCTTCCCTTTTTTTGGCTTGGCTTTCGACGCGCATAAACGCTGTGTGTGACTGTGGGAAATTGATCTGTTCAGTACGCGTCCTTTTCTTGATATCATCCTGACGAGCAATCGCGGATTGTCCAAGAGAGTAGGTGGTCCAAGTTCGAAGAATAATCCTAGGTTTGAATAATTGGTAATTTTAACTTCAACGGTCGACGTCCTGGGCGCGATCTTGAAAATAATTAAAATGATAATAACCCGGGCGCCGTCGTATTTTTTCATCGCGTGGGTGTCGCGGGACTTGCGATCATTTTGCTCGATCAAATCTTCTTCCAGGTTTGTTGTTACAGATTTTGTTCAGAATTTGGAGTAAACTCACGGTCATGTTCGGTTATTTTTGGTTAAGTTAGTGACAGGTGACATCTTCCTGGCATATCAGGAAGTTAAATTAGGCGAATAAGTTAAATTTATTCTGTGGTGACCGTACTGTACGTATGATGCGATTGCGTCGAAACTCATGTCATTGAGTTATTTGAAGACATATTCTCGTGTCGCGAGGGTGAATATTTTTCCGGGTTCGTGATCGGTGTGAGCGAAGACTTCTGATAGATAAGCAAGATTTTGGAAAGACTTGGAAGTGTGAAATGAGTGAATCGTAGAATTTGTTCGCTGACAATTTGATTTATCCCTCGGGAGGGCTTAAGGTTGTTAGTTCGGTATACGCCACATGGTGCAATAATGTGTTCCTTTGTTTTGATTCAGTGTTGCCATTTTCCTTTCGTTGCCTTTTGTTTTTAGCCCTCTCGACATCAACAAATGTTTAAAGGGTTGAGTTTAAGCGCCTCTTGTAAATTTTTTATGAAGTGTCATTCATGTAATGGGCAGTTTCTCGAGATACTTTACGCTTTAAGATTGCGCTGGCGTTCTTCTGTGTCACGTTAGTTTTACCTGTTCGTTTTTTGTTTTTTCAATTTTTTCTTTTTGTTTTGATCGGTTTTGTTTTTGCCTTGGTCTCGCTATCCTTGAGTATTAGCTAGAATTAGATGCTTTTTTGTGTCGGGGCAGTCTTGAAATTACAGGCGCGTATAATTGATGATTGATTGCTTTCATGATGGTTGATTCTGTGATTTCTGGGGAAGGTGGAAACTTTTTGACTTGGTCGTCTGGAAGTTGTTTCGCGTGCTGGGCGTTGTAAGTCTGCGTCGCATTCCTCTCATCCTGGGAATCAATTTGGACTTCGGGTATTCCAACAAAGAAATTTAATCCCGCTTCAGAGTTGTGACGATCACGGCTCTGTGATGCTGGGAATAGGATGAAAATGCGTTCGAATTTATTTGAACCGGTCTCTTTTGCACTGCTTCTTTTAAGGAACCAGGTGAAAAAAGAAAATCATTTTTCATTTGCCTTTTCCTGTAACTTTTCTAATTGCTGTTCTATCTCCTGCAACTTTCATAAATGCATTATTTTGTTCGTCATCTCGTGAATCGTTCCAGTTTCTTGTTTCATAAAAGTTGCGGTGCACAGGAGTCAGGGGAAAATTTTGATTCTGACGGAAATTAGCTGTTCCTTGAAGGGCTGCAAATTCTTGAGGACTGTCAGCGATTTATCCAAGTTTTAATCTGAGTTCACGCGAAATAAAATGATTCTTCGTGCATCGAATATTACGCTCAAGATCCCCGATGAGTCATTCAACATACCTTGCCCCCAGCGGCAAATTGCATTGGTTGGTGGCTGGTCGAGCCACCAATCAATTACACGGGGGAATTCGAATTTAAATTAAAAATCACCCGTGTGTCACCGATTCCCCCAGTGATTCCTAAGTATTGGAGAGGTGATATTTCCTGTTTTCTAATTTTTCTTGAATGATTTAGTCGGGTTCTCAAGAAAAGCGGAGTTGTAATACAGTGGAAAGTTATTCTCTTCGCGTTAGGGAACGCATCAAGTTTTCTTCCCATAATCTGAATTGGATGGTTCCTTGACATCGAGGCACTTCTGGGAAGAAATTGCGATTTATTGTACTTCTGTAAAGCACCACTGTACATTATAAGATGTCAACTGTCCTGTCGAAATTGTTATCATAAATTTTCGTCCAAAAATTTAAAATTTTCTCTCGTATCAGTTACGTAGAAATTTCGAAACGTCAGCTTGTTCGCAAATGAGTTCGTTCTCATTCAAATTACTTCTACCATTCGGATTTATTTACAATAAAAGTAATCGCTAAATTTTGAAGTCCAATTAACAAAAATTACAACAAACTTATGAAAGGGCCTAATGGAACAGTTCATTCCTGTCTTAAAATTGTGAAGACTTTATTTCGGCGTGCGCGATTTTAAATCTATTATCCCGTAGTTTCAGGAGAATTTTCGTGTCCCATTCCCTGGAGAATGTCTCATTGCGTGATGTGTGGCCAAGTGTTCGATAACATCGGGAATGATTCTTCCGCTATCCCTTCGGTCCATTTGCCAATATCCGACTTGAACAACTTCGGCATAGAGGACGACTGTCAGGGTGACGAACTTCGGAACCCGCCGGTGACTGACGAAGAATTGTGGACGCGATCCGGGGTTGTGTGGCAGTTGTGTCGCGTTCTCGGTTTAGATTTGTCAGACTTTGACTCGCAAACGCCGGCTGTGGAAGACGCGAAAGAGAAACAGTTGAACGAGTTCTTGTGTGGCCAGTGTTTGACGTTGTTTGAGGAAGCGAGAGGCTTTGAAGAATGTTTGAAGGAGGCCTTGTTGCGGCTGAGGGAACGACGGCGATTTATTGGCACTAGGGATCATTGCACAGTCAGCGAAGAAAAGGTGAGACGTTTCTGCAATTTTTTCTTGACACCCGATAGTTCAAACAGAATTTACCTCGTGCTAAAACGGTTGGAAGTAACGGTTTGGAATTACGAAGGGTTTCTCACTTACGCGAGTACCATGCGCACCTGTTTTTCAAGAGTAAATGGAAAAAATAGGGTGCGTGTCATAAACGGGTGTAAAATCGTAATTTGTCAAACTTCCGGTTCGCGTCCTCATCGATTTTTATAGAGAATTTTAAAAAGTTTCAATAAACAATTTGTGTTTTTTTATAGAAACAAAAAACATGAGGAAATTAATTTAAAGTGGGTTCCATTTGAGTAAATCTTAGAATTTTCATGCTTTATTGTCAAACTTTGACATTTTCTATTCACTGGATTGGGGTGCGCGTCATTCTCGAGGATATGTTTTTATCCACATTTTAGGACCAGAAAACTGGGTGGGCGTATTATTCGAAGGCGAGTGGTACTCGAGTGAATACGGGTAACTTAAGTGATGAGATCATTCCCAATTTGTGTGCTTTCCTACAATGTGAAATCAAAGAAGATACCAAAAAAACCGAATGCCTGTGCGTCATTCATCCACCCCTCCATTCTATGCTTTATTTTAGCATTGACGATCTTCTACTACTTCCTGTGTCTCTAAAATTAATTAGCCCAACTGCTCCAGTGCTGCCCAACATACGGCCCGCGCTCCAGATCAGGCCCGCAAAGGCACTTCATCCGTCCCGCGGTCCCTTCCCTATATTATTCAAGGTGGAAGCTGCCACTATTCGAAATATATTGAAAGATCAACTTCCAAATGCATAATGTTGCTCCACCCTTCGGAAATTCTCCATGAATATGCTTGTGATTTAATACATAGCGCTGCATTAGATTTGATGCAGTACTTTTCATTAAAAATGGGAATATTTGGAACCTTAGTCCTTAAAATGTGTCTATTGTGGCCCTCAGGGAGTTTCCACCTCTGCAATGTGACCCTTTGCCGTGACAAATTTATTAATGTGGCTTTTGTCCGCATCTGAGTTGGGCAGCACTGGCCTAAATTATCAAGGAATATTGAACGGTCGAGCTTGGCAATTCCAAAATTGAAAAATTCGTCATATGCTTAAAATCTTCAAAAGAGAAAGCCGAAGGCTGCATTAAAATTATTCGAAATCTTTCAACTGTTGAAAAAGGATTTACGACTGTGCTCGGAAGTCCCATTCGCGTAATCATGGCCCATGCGGGAATGCTTGCTTATTCAATACGTTTGTTGTCAGCCAAAAAAATCTGCGCCGCATGATTGGATCGGCTTGGGTTTTCCCTGTCCAGATGGGCAACCAGAGGATGACGCTTTAGGAGCATTTCGCAACGAGCTTTTTGTCGTAGAAGCCTCAGAAGGAAGACCGTCTCAGCAGACGGTCGGTTCTTCGTCTCCAGTTAAACAACATCGCTCTCAAGTCGCGGCGAATGAAGGCGGAAGTGCTGTGTCGGAAAACCTTTTCGAATCCCCTGCGATCCCCGAAAGAAAACTGCGAAAATTTTGCGCAAAAATTTTACGGAACGTTGGCATTCAGGTAAAAGTTTCGCTAATCACACGAACCGCCTTGTGTCCCCCGCTCAAATGTGTACGGAATATTTTATTTGGATTGTCAGTGCGTCACTTTCCGAAACATCAGAAAACACCATACTATTTATATTACGAGTTCTTGTAATAAATTCGTTGTATATGTGTTATCTATTATTGCGCGAACATGATGTAAAAAAAAGTTTTAATTGGGACGAGAGTGAATGTGAAGTTGGCAGTTTGATAGGAACCCTATTTCATTGATCAACACGTTAAGTCTTCAGCATTATTCTTTATTTCTCGTTTATTTTTTATTTTTTCATTGTTTTAAAATTAATTAGACTGCGTCTATTGCACTGTAAAAAAAGTTTAAAAAACTTTAAAAAGATAAAAACTGCGAAAACAGCATTTTTGCGCCCTGATGTAATTGATTCAAAGCTTGAAGGAAGATCACCATGCCTAAGGTTCAACTTTATCTAAAAATTGAATTCGGAAGAAAGTAAGTAAGTAACGCTGTCAACCAATTAGGAATTTAAAAACTGACTAACCTCTTAAAATACTTCGAATGCCCCAAAACTATCTTTCATCGCAGTTATAAGAATAGTTGATTCTTACAGTATTCTGTTCGTGACAGAAAGGTGACGATGGTGATGCTGTGGAAGAGGAAGACAGCGTTTCTTGTTCGGTTTGCTTTGCGAGTTTCGTCCGTTCGAAAAATGTGCGCAAGCATTTGACGCTGCACAACGGACCCGTTTTGCGTTGTCCTAAATGCGACAAACCATTCGCCTCAGAGGACGAATACCACATTCATTTGATCCGTTGTGCATTCAACGTGAGTGCGGACGAATGGAAGAGCGGAAGCGAGCGGGTGTCTTGTCCCCTGTGCGGGAAGGCCATCAATAGTCTGAGAGCCTTCAAAGGGCATCTCTTGAGGTCTCATCTTGGGCGGATGCATTCTTGCAAGTCTTGTTCGAAGAAGTTTGCCATGAGGAATGAGTTGTTGAGGCACATGGCGGCTGCGCACACGGCAGAAACGTGTGTGGATTCAAGTTCCATTTACCGTATATGCTCCAATTAACGCTCCCGGCGTTTATTTACGATTTAAAACAAAATTCCGGGCGTTTAGTAGAGGACGGCTACTATTAAAGACTGGCGATTATTTTTGAAAAAAGTGTCCGTGGAACAAAATGAAGAGTGGGTAGGAACTTGAATTTGCGATGTTCATCATAAAATGAGACAGGAATGCTTCATAAAATGCTGACGGTAAAGAATTTCTTTGTTCAGTACGTCAGACGTAGACGTAGAAACATGCAGGATCAAATTGTGGAAAGGATTATTATGGTAAAGAAAATTCGCGGAATTTTTACCAGTCCCCCTTTCTTTGACCTGGCTACTGCAGTACAGTATTAGAGAGCCGGTGTTTATTAGAGTATATACGGTACTTGTTTGAAACTGTTCAAAAATTTTTCAAGCCCGAAGGTTTTCTCTCCAAATAAACTTCGTTGAGGAGCCAAGTTTTTAGAGTCAGAATTCTACAAATCATTGTTGGATCAATGACATGTTGAGCAAGTCTCGGTTTATTTTCTTCGGATTTGTCTTTGATATCGCAGCACAACTTCGACTGCTCCTCGCTTGCCAATTAAAATTTCAGGCCTTTCCATGTCAACGACCGATTTATTTTTATTTTTCGTGGAACGAAATTATGAATATATTATTCCTACACGGATCATTTGAACGATTTGATCGGGCTTGTACTTCCTCTAAATTATACAAGGCCCGAGAGTTACGGAAAAACTTCATTTCCGCTTGGTTCGTGGCAGTTTAAATTTTCTCTTTTCTGCAAACGTGGGTGAGCAAAAATGAAAAAATATATACAAGAAATATTCAAGTATAAATCCTTGAAAATTGCGTCTATGTCTCATTCCATGTACAATATTTGGTGAAGATAACCACCCGACTGGAAAGGAAACAACGTATGAAGCAGCAACCATTTAAAGAACATATAATTTGATATTTTCATGCTAGACAAAGTTGCTGAACACAGTATTTAAAACTGACGACCTTGTGAAATTTGACGCGTGCCCTCAACAATTTTTTTCTCGTTTAGTTTCCAGTGCGGAAAATGCGAAAAAATGTTCAACTACGCTTGTGACCGTGATCGGCACTTCCGAGAAACTCACGTTACTTCGGAAACAGCGTTCGAATGTTCGCCGTGCCAGAAACGCTTCAAGTAACAGGAATGCTTCATAAAATGCTGACGGTAAAGAATTTCTTTGTTCAGTACGTCAGACGTAGACGTAGAAACATGCAGGATCAAATTGTGGAAAGGATTATTATGGTAAAGAAAATTCGCGGAATTTGTACCAGTCCCCCTTTCTTTGACCTGGCTACTGCAGTACAGTATTAGAGAGCCGGTGTTTATTAGAGTATATACGGTACTTGTTTGAAACTGTTCAAAAATTTTTCAAGCCCGAAGGTTATCTCTCCAAATAAACTTCGTTGAGGAGCCAAGTTTTTTGAGTCAGAATTCTATAAATCATTGTTGGATCAATGACATGTTGAGCAAGTCTCGGTTCATTTTCTTCAGATTTGTCTTTGATATCGCTGCACAACTTCGACTGCTCCTCGCTTGCCAATTAAAATTTCAGGCCTTTCCATGTCAACGACCGATTCATTTTTATTTTTCGTGGAACGAAATGATGAAGACATTATTCCTATAGCGATTATCTGAACGATTTGATCGGGCTTGTACTGCCTCTAAATTATATAAGGCCCGAGAGTTACGGAAAAACTTTATTTCCGCTTGGTTCGTGGCAGTTTAAATTTTCTCTTTTCTGCAAACGTGGGTGAGCAAAAATGAAAAAATATGTACAGTACAAGAAATATTCGAATATAAATCCTTGAAAATTACGTCAATGTCTCATTCCATGTACAAGATTTGGAGAACATAACGACCCGACTGGAAATGAACAACGTATGAAGCAGCAACCATTTAAAGAACATATAATTTGATATTTTCATGCCAGACAAAGTATCTGAACACAGTAATGTACAATATTTAAAACTGACGACCTTGTGAAATTTGACGCGTGCCCTCAACAATTTTTTTCTCGTTCAGTTTCCAGTGCGGAAAATGCGAAAAAATGTTCAACTACGCTTGTGACCGTGATCGGCACTTCCGAGAAACTCACGTTACTTCGGAAACAGCGTTCGAATGTTCGCCGTGCCAGAAACGCTTCAAGTAAGTTTCCAGTGCGGAAAATGCGAAAAAATGTTCAACTACGCTTGTGACCGTGATCGGCACTTCCGAGAAACTCACGTTACTTCGGAAACAGCGTTCGAATGTTCGCCGTGCCAGAAACGCTTCAAGTCTGGAAGATTGCTCAAAGAGCATGTGAACATCTATCACGAAAATGAGCATTTGTGGCGAATTTGCGAAGAGTGCGGTGAAAGGGGATACTTCGGAAATGGAAATCTCGACCATTATAAGTAAATTTGAATTTTTAATTACTGTGCATGTTTTGAGATAGATTTTTGCGTCATCGCAAAAAAAAAACGTCATTACCTCTTCCCCTGTATTATTTTTGCTACTGATAGAGCGCATCTGATTTGTGCGAAGAACTGATGGAAAGCGAGTGTAAATCATAAAGTGGAGAGGTTTTCTTTTTATTTATAGGCGGTGTTCAGTAGCAAATGGGAGCGCTGTGCTAATTTGCACGACGTGTGACAAAGTCTTCGAAACCCCTGCCAAATTGAAAAGCCACGTGAGCCTGTGTAAAACGCCAAAACGGTTTCCCTGCGAAATATGTGGGAAAGTTTTCAAATTCAAATGCAGACTGGTAGCTCACAAAACGTGTCATGCTGAAGGTACTGGAAGACCTTTGCTTGATGATGAGGAAAAAACCGCGGGAGCACGGAACGAAATCGAATTTCCGCAGCAGAAAATGGAAGATTCTGCTGAGCAAAATTTGAACGATGGTGGTGAATCACTGGATTTGCTGAGTTCTCTGAACTTGCCGAATACTGGTGATGGCGAACTTCCCGTGGGAGACGTGCTGTTCAGTCTGTGATTCGAAGTCTCTCCTGTGACCGACAAAAGAGGAATTTTCACGTCAGTGTTTTTTACAGAATTATACACTGATGATTAGTTTTTCTGATAGCGCGTGAGACTCCTGGGCAACTCTATTCCATCTTACCTTTCAGACCTTGAATAATTTTCATCAATAATTACAGAACTTTTGGACCTGGGATTCTATACAATTCGATATTTCATGCATTTTTGAAGATGTCATTGTCATTTCAAGTCCCCGCGAAAAAAAATGAACTTCAATACAGTACATTCATGAAGTAACATGAATTGCGTATTTTTGGTCAAGTTCGAGTACAGGTACCTGCTGAAAGTTGTTCATGTTGTACTTCGAAGCTGAATATTTAACTACGCTTCAATAAATCTTTGTTATTCATCTTTCCTGTTGAACCCTACTCTTGTTGTTTCTCTCACACTGGTTTGAATTTTCAATCTTCTCCGAGTGTCTCTTGCTTAAAAAAATTGAAATCACTAGTTGTTTTAATAACTTGAACAAGGATTGACACTTGTTTCGCAAAACCTGTTCGTTGGCCCCATTGTTCGCTCCATCTTTTATTTTTCTTATTTCGGAAATTTGATGGGTAGATATCGGAGAAGGTCGAGGCTTAGGTTCAGCATCGGTCGTCTGCCCGGAGTAATTCTGGATGATGATGTGAATGGTGCAACATGCGAAACACCGCGACCCCGTCGTTCGCAACCCGGTCGAGCTGCGCGCAGATTGACTTTCTATAGGTTTGCTGTTATAATTTTCTGGGAGAATTTCCGTGATCATTTGCTGTCTTGTATTCAGTGAAAAAGATTTTTTGATGTCTGTAATTCAGATGTTGATAATGATCTGAGAATTTAATTATTTTCAATGTTACATATTTTGCGATGACCATGTACATTAATGTTCATTATTCTCGTCCTTAGGAATTACGGTATAAGCTTTTCGTATGCCTTTGA
>CAJPEX010002045.1:31560-44999 GCA_905338405.1 Notodromas monacha
GAAGAACTGATGGAAAGCGAGTGTAAATCATAAACTGGAGAGGTTTTCTTTTTATTTTTAGGCGGTGTTCAGTAGCAAATGGGAGCGCTGTGCTAATTTGCACGACGTGTGACAAAGTCTTCGAAACCCCTGCCAAATTGAAAAGCCACGTGAGCCTGTGTAAAACGCCAAAACGGTTTCCCTGCGAAATATGTGGGAAAGTTTTCAAATTCAAATGCAGACTGGTAGCTCACAAAACGTGTCATGCTGAAGGTACTGGAAGACCTTTGCTTGATGATGAGGAAAAAACCGCGGGAGCACGGAACGAAATCGAATTTCCGCAGCAGAAAATGGAAGATTCTGCTGAGCAAAATTTGAACGATGGTGGTGAATCACTGGATTTGCTGAGTTCTCTGAACTTGCCGAATACTGGTGATGGCGAACTTCCCGTGGGAGACGTGCTGTTCAGTCTGTGATTCGAAGTCTCTCCTGTGACCGACAAAAGAGGAATTTTCACGTCAGTGTTTTTTACAGAATTATACACTGATGATTCGTTTTTTCTGATATCGCGTGAGACACGTGAGACTCCTGGGCAATCTTAGAATAATTTTCATCATTAATTACATAACGTTTTGGAGCTGGGTTTCTATCGAATTCGATATTTCATGCATTTTTGAAGATGTCATTGTCATTTCAAGTCCCCGCGAAAAAAAATGAACTTCAATACAGTAAATTCATGAAGTATCATGAATTGCATATTTTTGGTCAAGTTCGAGTACAGGTACCTGCTGAAAGTTGTTCATGTTGTACTTCGAAGCTGAATATTCAACTTCACTTCAATAAATCTTTGTTAATCCTCTTTCCTGTTGAACCCTACTTTTGTTGTTTCTCTCACACTGGTTTGAATTTTCAATCTTCTCCGAGTGTCTCTTGCTTAAAAAAATTGAAATCACTAGTTGTTTTAATAACTTGAACAAGGATTGACACTTGCTTCGCAAAACCTGTTCGTTGGCCCCATTGTTCGCTCCATCTTTTATTTTTCTTATTTCGGAAATTTGATGGGTAGATATCGGAAAAACAGCTCCGAATCCAAGTCGTAGCCAGCAGACGGGCCTCATTAAGACCTACTACTACACTTACCACGTTGTACGCTTTGTGGCGCTGGGGCAGCAAGCGTTGGGCCAGCTCGACGCGCGTCTAACTGATTCTATAGGTTTGCTGTTATAATTTTCTGGGAGAATTTCCGTGATCATTTGCTGTCTTGTATTCAGTGAAAAAGATTTTTTGATGTCTGTAATTCAGATGTTGATAATGATCTGAGAATTTAATTATTTTCAATGTTACATATTTTGCGATGACCATGTACATTAATGTTCATTATTCTCGTCCTTAGGAATTACGGTATAAGCTTTTCGTATGCCTTTGATTTGTTTTCCGATGTTTTCCGAATTTCTATTCCTGCATAGTANATTTGTTTTCCGATGTTTTCCGAATTTCTATTACTGCATAGTAAAATCTTATTGTAACAAAACCGTTGAGACCAGTAAAATACTGTACTGTAGCTTCTTTGAAATAAAAAATTCGTTAATAATTGACACATATAACATTTCGTCTCCTGGGTAAGGCCATGTAAAACGAATTCATGAGCGATTATTCGTTGTTGACTCGTTTGACCGTTATTTGACTACATTTTTAATTTTTTTACAACAAATCTTGTTCGAAGCGATTTTTCGTGATAACGTCGTTTGTTGTTCCAAGATTTCCGTAGAATCTTGTTACAACAAATCTCGTCATCACAAAAATTCGTTTCAAACACATGTTGTTACAACAAATCTCGTCATCACAAAAATTCGTTTCAAACACATGTTGTAACAAGATTCTACTGAAATCTTGTTACAAAAGAACGTAACAGAACGCATGTTGTAACAAGATTCTACTGAAATCTTGTTACAAAAGAACGTAACAGAGCTCATGTTGTAACAAGATTTCAGTAGAATCTTGTTACAACATGCGTTCGAAACGAATTTTTGTGATGACGAGATTTGTTTCGAACGCATGTTGTAACAAGATTTTACTGAAATCTTGTTACAACAAACCACGTTAGTCTCAAGATTTCAGTAGAATCTTGTTACAACATGCGTTCTGTTACGTTCTTTTGTAACAAGATTTCAGTAGAATCTTGTTACATGTGTTTGAAACGAATTTTTGTGATGACGAGATTTGTTAGAACAACATGTGTTTAAAACGAATTTTTGTGATGACGAGATTTGTTGTAACAAGATTCTACGGAAATCTTGGAACAACAAACGACGTTATCACGAAAAATCGCTTCGAACAACATTTGTTGAAAAAAAAAAAATGTAGTCAAATAACGGTCAAACGAGTCAACAACGAATAATCGCTCATGAATTCGTTTTACATGGCCTTACCCAGGAGACGAAATGTTAAATGTGTCAATTATTAACGAATTTTTTATTTCAAAGAAGCTACAGTACAGTATTTTACTGGTCTCAACGGTTTTGTTACAATAAGATTTTACTATGCAGGAATAGAAATTCGGAAAACATCGGAAAACAAAATGCTGAAACTGATTTTGGGAGGCGGTTAGGTAAAGTTATTATGTTAGTTACAAATATCTTTTAATTAACATAACCTGAGCTAACCTAACTTTACCTAACCGCCTCCCAAGATCAGTTTCAGCAGAATGCGGAAAAATAAAATTCACAGTTTCTGGTAGGTCGTCGTGATTATGAGCTTGTCCTAAAGATTTGTCTGGACGGTAGTGCGGTCTAGGAATCAAGTACAGAGATAACAGGAAGGTACCCATTTTTCAAGCCTGCATTACAGGTATTTCGGTTGAGCTCTGTTACGTTCTTTTTTTTTCTGTGGAACTCCGAGGTTAAAATTTAGTTGGTAAACTTGCCTCCCCAAAACAGGCGGTCTGGTTGCATGAATTTTGGCGAACATGCGATACGGAAATTGATGCACGCCCGGTGCTCAACCAGCCAGCAAGTGTCCATGTCTGCAGTGGCTGTGCTCGATGCTCTGGCGACTGAACTCGTCTCTGAGCTGGGCCAACATGCCGCAGATGCGACCCATGCTGCGAAGCGGGTCACTATGATGCCCAAGGACGTGGACGCCGCCGTGGACGTTGTTTTTTCCGGCCGGGTCGCCACTCGGATCCACGACGCCATCGGACATGTGGCCCAGTCTGTGGCGGAGTCGTATTGCAGACAGCGGGGCGCCATGTCTCGGCGAAGACGAGTAACCTTTTCTCCCGTTCCGACGATTCGAACTATCACGTTTTACAATCTCAGAAGAATATATATGAATGAATAAATATAGTTTCCTTCTCTGCTCTTTTTACCATCTTGTATCTATTCGTCAATTGGCTTACTCTGTTTTTTTTTACCGCCTATTGTGGTGAACGCTTAAAATGTAAAATTTGAAAAGTTTCTTCGTGATTTAAAAGCGTAGAATTATCGCCTAAATTTGTGTACGGGGTCCAACTCGAGTTCTTTGTTTTCTCATCTCTTCATGCAGTTTTGACGTTTAAGTTGGCAATAATTTTAGTATAGTACATTACATCGGGTATGGTTTATAAAAATAAGAATGATGAGAAATAATGATGGATTCATTGAATGCGCAGAAGCATCTGTGGGGGATTTTCCCTTATTTATCTAGAGTTTTTCAAGTTCGTCTCGGGTTGGTTTGTAGACGAAATAACTCTTCTGTATTGTGATGTAAGCCAATCGAAATAAGGATAAAATTGTTGACAATTTAAACTTTGAGATTTTTTTTTACCTGTTCTCTTCAACAGCTAAAACCAAACTGGTTTTGCATTAAAAAAAAATATGGCTTATAAACACACTCATGGCAGAATAATGCGCCAAAAATGACTGAATAGCACGCCAAAACACAAAAAATAACAACAGTTGCTAGCAGCGTGTTCCACAACTGTTTTGCCAGGAAAAATAAATTCGCCGTAAATTTGCTCTCTCGGCTTCACGGGAGTTTTTTTTTCAGCCATGGGACATGAAAGCCCCAGACTTTCCATGCACTGTCTATTTTTGTTGAGGTTAAGAAAATCAATGCATCATGGCATTTCCGCTATTCCCCCTGTCAACGTTACATGTTTTACTCCAATATTTTCGAGGAAACAAATTTTTCTTTGCACAGGGGTCTTTCTGATCTTCAAGAATTCTGTTCCTAGTCATTTCCAGGAAGTGGATTTCCGTTTGAGGTTACAAAATGCGTAGTCAACAGTTGTTGTTATCAATGTTTCAATACGTCCACAAGGATCCAAAAGAGAAAAAACATTTGACTGTGGGATTAGAAAATAATGGAATGAAGGCTATTGTCCGGCGTCTAATACGCCGATTGTTTCCTTGAAAGCCGCAGATTTTTATGGGATTTATTCTGATTTTCTTTTTTTAATCGTGTTTTCTGTCCATACAGTATTTGGTTTGGATATTGAAGGACACGAAGTGAGTTTCCACGACCAAACTTCAGTAATATTAAGGGGTATTTCTCTCATAACAAATGTATGGTGACGAAGAGACGAACAATGTATTTTTGAGATCTGATCTTGTCTCAACATGAGATGAGCAAGAAAAAAGTGTATGAGCACTGTTTCTTATGAAGAAAACACATTTTGAATCGCGGTTTATCTGATGAGTGGGAATATGTGCCGTGGAGAGTACTATTTTTATACGGTTTTCAATTTTTTATCACTTGCATTTTTGAGATTATTCTTCCTTTTAAAGGTATTGTACTTCCAAAATTTGGACAAAGCTCAGCATTAACTCAGTCAGATTCTTATGCCAAAGCAGGTTGTTTTTGACGTGAAAAAATTTTGGAAAAATTAATATTTTCAGCGTTTTGGAGAAATATTTTGGAGCCATGCTTTGTAGTGGCTTTGAAGCTGTGAGAATTCTTTGCGGCTGCCTTGAAAGGTTAGCATTGACATTTTGGTTTCCATTGTTGACAGGAAATATAAATTGTGAAACATTTAAGTGGATTTACTTCCAGAGCTGACTGATATTGTTTAATTGGGGAAAAGATTTCAGGAATAATTGAAGTGACTTTCCGTTTTGTTCGAATAAATGTTCAGATATTAACTTCTCATCTTCGAGTGAACCGGTTCTAGAATCTCATTTGAAACATTTCTGCTTTCTTTTTTTCATTCTCTCGCACTCATGGATTTTGTTTGTTTGGTTGTTTACTTCTGTGTCGAACAGATCGAGAAAAAGTGCCATGCTGAAAATGCGTAGAAGATTTTGGCCTCGCGTCGCGATCGATTGGGCCTCTTGCGCGTTCGTGGTGTCCATTTCCATTATAACGTACGTGTTCGAAGTGTTCTTTGTTTTGCCCGCGCTCGGAGTGTCGCACAACGTACCCACCGTGTTGGGCATGTTTGTTCTGCTCAATATTTTGGGCAACCTGGGTTGTCTCATGGCTACGGACACGTCGTGCAGCTCGGACTTAATTGGCGTTCCCGACGTGATGCAGGCTCAACGAGAAAACTGGAGGTTGTGTTACGACTGTGGTGCTCTGGCTCCACCTCGGGCCTGGCACTGCAACGTGTGCAAGACGTGCATTTTGAAGCGGGAACATCATTGCATGTTTGCCGGGTATTGCGTCGGGCATCGGAATCACAGGTTTGGCTGTTAATTTATTATTAATTTTTTCGTTGAAATGGTTTCAAACTCTTTGGAACTCCCGTCTCGGACGCTTAGCTCAGTTGCGACGGAGCGTTGTTCTTTTTTGAGTTAAATTTTAATTCCGTACCAGTGCAAGGGCCACATCTGAGTCGTGGCCACGGGCGATCACTTTTTTCGTGTCCACGGGCTACATTGCAGAGGTGGAGAATAATTGCGGGCCACAATAGATTTAATAAAGGAACCTGTGGACTGTTCAACAACGAAATTTGAAGGAACCAGCAAAAATCCTTTATGAGAGAAAATTTCGTTGTAAAGAGCCCCTAAGACATTCGGAGAGAACCGTTTAAAACCACAAAAAATTCAGTATACTGTACTGAGAAAATCGTTGTAGAGGAGATAGATGCAAAAATAATCCATAATGCTAACACTCATTCCAATCAGCTAAATATATAATGTGGTATTGTATGTTCAAAAAATAAGCTGGATAAAGGAAGAGCTAATCATACAAATTCTTTAAAAAAAAATCATGGAGAACGGAGGCAGTTCAATTTTTGAATTTGAATTTTTGAAGCATATGAAGACTGAGTACATCCCTTTTTTCATTTGCTCATCCTCTGTGATTATCTTGGCTGAAAATCACAGGAATCAATTGTCTTCTCTTTCAAAGATTTGAGGGAGAATTTTCCGTGTCAAATGTTTTCCCGAAAGGCTCCAAATTTGCCCATTCTTTTAATGGAAAATTTAATACAGTATTTAAGTTAGTTCTGTTCATTGAAACGTAAAGCTGTAAAGCATTTTCACGGGGTTGAGAAAGATCTTGAACATGTTAAATTCATGTTTCGATATGAAGGACTCCCTCTACGATTTTTTCTGTAACTAATTGATGTTTGGTCCCATGGGGTTCTATCCCCTTATTTTAGGGGTTCTCTACAGCGAAATTCTGTATCCAGCAATTTTTTTTACTGGTCCCTTGAATTTCGTTGTAGAGAGAGTCCACCTCTATTCTTTGCACCCTGGAAATTGTGGGGGAGTGACTGTGGGTAACAAGACGAGTCTCTGCGGTCGGATCCGGCCCGCGGGCCATATGTTGGACAGCACTGCGGAATGGAGTTCACTTTTTTCATTCTAACTTGAGCGTTCCGTGTTAACGCGGAAAATCGCGAGGTTTTTGCGTTTCCAAAGGGTATTTCAATTAATGGCGCTGAGAAATAAGCCCAACTCGTGATGTAGATTTGGGCTAACAGTTTTCAGATTACAGGACATGGGGAAACTGATGATTCTTGGAATCTTTATTAAGTTGCCCTATTTTGTATTGCAGGTTTTTTATGCTGTTCCTGGCGTACATATGGGTCGGAAGTTTGTATTCCTTGTTTTATCACTCCCAGTACCTGTACTCATTTTTCCAACTCTCGCACATCTTCGACTTGATGCGATTCTTCACTCCACTCATGTTTCTGTTCTTCGGATTCAGTGAAGTGCCGGTTGCGTTATCGTGCTTTATTTTTTCCATCAATCTCGGCGGATTTTTGTTTGTGACTGCCATGCTCGTGTTTCATTTGCGATTAATTTTCGTGAATCGAACTTCGCACGAAGATGCGCACGGCGAAGTCGAGTATCATTTGGGCAGTGGTTTCAAAAATATGAAGGAAGTGTTCGGAGTGAGATGGTTTCTCACGTGGATTTTCCCGTTCGTACCTTCTGCCCTTCCGTCTGATGGTACTAAATGGGATATTCTCTCGCGTGATCCTGAGGTTGTGTACAAGAATCAGTAGTACTGTATGTTGTTCGAGGTTTGCTTTTATCGTTGCAAAAAATGCAATTCGACTTTTTCGCTGTGCATTAAAGTAAATCTTGTCAAAGGTGGTGCTCGTGTAATGTGTTCTCTGCGATGTCAGCTCTATATTTTTTGAACAACGGACTTTTTCACAGGATTCTCTTGCTTTTTGTTGTTAGTTCTTCGGAATAGAATCGATGTTAAGCTGAAAATCATATTCCTTCGGGAGAAAGAAAAAAGCTACCGATCGAGTATTGCTAGTCGATTAACTGTTACAAATCGTGATAACTTCGATGTATTCGCTGTTTTTCTAGAAGCATTGTAATTGAATGCTTGCTTTAAACAATCAGCACAAATATGTTTTTCATCATTTTTTGACCGCCTAATCCCTGAAGCTGCTCAGGATATGGGTTCTCTAAATTCTAAAAGGAGTGAAAGCGCAATATCTGCTCATGGCTTTCTTCTCGAGGGTTCATCGGATTTTTATACTCGGAGGGGTTTAAACCAAGGGAGAAAACTAAACTTTTTGAGTGTGCTAACCTGTGATTCTAAGGCAGGTACGAACCCAGGAACACCTCGAAAGAAGTTTGTTTCGGATGCCCTTCCTGTCGCACTGATCAAATCTTGTATTATGTCTTTTGCATTCACGATCTCTGTCGTCGACGCTTGATTGAGAGGCATTATTAAAATGAAGAACATTGTTAATTGTGTGGTATTTTTCTTTGAAGATTTTTTTGAATTGCGTTGTGGTGTAGGATTATTTTTCTTGCAATTTCAGAACCGTAAATTCCTGCGCGGCATTTTTCAACTTCGGAAAAATGTCGACTTTGTGGAAATGCATCCTTGGACCAGCTTTGTATTCGTCTTACAAAGAAGTTGGACCTTATGCGGTGCGACGTGTTTCTTATTCATTGGAAAAAATTAAATTCTAAATCTCGTTTTTATCATTACAGACAACTGTGTATAGGCCGAATACAGCTGAAGTCGTTGGAGAATTGATCGTGAAATCGGTCAGTCTGTTGGTCAGTCTATTGGTCATTCCTTTTTGTGCCGCTTGCTTGTAAACTTCAAGTTTTTGGATTACTTTCATGGGTTGTTCATCTTGAAAAGAAAACTAAATTTTTTAAATAAAAAACATTGAGCACAATTTGATCAAGGTCAAGTGTTCTCAAATTCAAATAAAGTACTGTACTGTACCTCAGTTGGCCAGCTTTAAAGTGTCGTCACTCGTATTCCTCATATCAGAAAAATATGAATTTTTCTTCGGGCAATTCTCAGACGGAATTTTTTGTTCCTGATGCTGTCTAAAATTGAATGATATTTTAGTGACAGATTGAACACTCCTCGGAAATATCTGCAGATGCTTGGCTTTTGACAATTGCTCTGATTTACTCAATTCTTTTCCGCGTGAAATATCTGGGAATAATTTGTGGACGGAGTATTTCCAATTCCTTTAATATTAATCTTTTTTTTTTTAACTGCGCTCGATCCTGGAAATTGTGTTTGAATTTTTACGATTCGCTATAAAGTAAACCAAACTTTTTTTGTCTGGACGTCTGCCTACTTGCAGGTGACTCTGGTCAAGTACGTGACGATTGGACTATCACCGTTTTTTGTATCGTACCTGCGACGAAATGGCTACTTTTCAAAAGAGGGCATGTTATTTTTGGCGAAGTACTCGGCAGGCTTTGCTGTACTTTACTGTTCCGCAGTTTTTGTTCGTGGCTTCGGTAGGTTTCTCAACCGAGATTATTTGCAATTTCGATCCGTGCTTGACAATGCCAGACGAAGTCCCGAAGCGGTGAGTTTTGGTGTAATTTGATGTTCTTTATTCGCTTCTGTTTGCTTCCTGACTCACGAGATCAGCAGATGGTTTTTCTAGAAAATTTGAAGTCTTTTTAGTTGAAAAGTTAGTGGTAAAACGAATAAGCGTGTTTACTTCGTTATCTTTCATCACCCTGAGTGAACATGAAGCTTAAGTATTTTCTCCTTTCCAGAGAAAGTTAAATGTGAAGTTTTTGAAACTACAGTTTTTGGGCTAGATTTTTTTAAAGAAAGTGTGAAATAATCCAGAGATATGTGTGTCGTCTCATCAGAGTTGCATAACAATTTTGGTATTTATTGCCGTGGTGACTCCACGAATTTGACTCTGCATGAAATTTTCATAGCTTTGAAGAGGTGCTAAGTTAAAATTTTTGTAATGTCACCCTGTCTGATGATCGCCATTTCAGACTGCATTTATTTTCGCATAGGATCCAGATGTTGTGAGCAGTTGTCTTGACATCCGTTTATGCATACCAACCAATTTTTAGTGATCAGACAAATTAACATTTTATTCTGCTCTTATGTCTCCTTTTGACTATTGCTTTTCCTTTATCACTAACCCCCGCCTTCACTGCATTCTTTTCATAAGTTATGTGTTCGTTGTCCTTTTTTTTTAAAATTAAAGCTAATTTCAATTTTCTTCTTGCGAAGTCACAGTATTACTGGATGAAGAGGAATTGTGGGAAATCGTGATATTCTGGGAATAAAATTGCTTTAAAACTGAGTTGACAGGATGCTGAAACTTCGAGGCAAGAATTCATTTGCCCAAATTGTCTTTCACTCCCTTTCAAAACACATCAAGTTATATTTTATTGATTTTCTCTTTCCTGCGTCAAGAATGTAAAAGCCGGAAGGCCACCGAAAAAATCCAGTTGCGGAGGTTTGAGAAAGAAAGAATTTGATTTAGAAAAATTTTAATGCAATGCTTCTAAGGGAATTCAGACACGGACTTGAAAGAAAAAAATTTCGAGGTTCGGAGTTTCGAGTTAGCAAGGTTCAACTGTATCATTATTGTACCTTTTTAAATCAGTAAAAGCAGAACGGGAATTTTAGAGGACTGAACTTGGCGTTATTCTTATCAAATGTTGGTCCCTTTTTAGCATTTCAAGCGTGGATGACACAAATTTGTATCAAGGTTGAAATATCAAAGAAAACTGATGATGTATAAATTTTTGCATCTGTCTCAGATTTGAACTTATTAAATGATACTCGAAATGTGTCGTTCTTGCGTTTGTGACGCTTCATTTTCATTGTTCCGAACGCATGCTTTGATTTGCAGAAGGCTCAGCTGGCGAAGTACGACTTCGACTTCAGAGGATGGGAGGTTGACTTTAACGTGACTTGTGTAAGGTAAATTGCAACACCAAAGAGTTTTGCTGTGATGAATTTTGAGGAATTGTGTCCCGTCTGTGATGTTCCAGTCCCGGTGAAAAGACTACTATGCCAAAATTCGAAAACAACCGTCCTGTGAGCTGGACCGAGATCCCATTGTGGTATTTGACTCAGGCCATTGCCGTGTTTGTCGGGCGTCCGTTACTTTACCCTGGCTCCCTTGGACTGCTGAACTCTGCCATGAGTATGTAGATGCCAAAAATTGTAGATTTTTGCTTGCGTATTGTTTGAAATATATCTGTGGGTGCACCGCGATGCGGACGTTATTGATGCTTGGACTTTGTCCCTATGTCGAAACTTCCGCATGTCGGATAATGTTTTCCCATAGAATTCCATGTAGGCATATTTAAATGGTTCTTTTGTTCATCAAAAATTAGGAGTCATTCCCCCAAAAATTGAATAAACCTTGTTTTCCTCAACTTCAAGATACAGAAAATGACTGTGCTGAAGAAAACCCACATAGAATCTGACCTTTTGGCATCAATTGGAGCTCAAGAAGCAACGAACAAGAACAATTCTTGCTATACTGAGCACAGATGATGGAAAAATCTCTGAAAATAAGAAGCAAAAATTGGCCTGTTTATGTTTTTGATAAAGAATTTGGTGTAAATTTATTATGAAGCTTATTTTAATTTTAATTTCATATGAATGGCTCAATTTGTTCCAATATATATCAACATTGGGACAGATAAATGTTTTTAGATTTTCTAGAAATGTGGAAGTTTGCGTAGCTCAAGATATTGTCCGGATGTCAGGGCAGATTTTTCGAGTTCCAAGTGCTCCTATATAGAATACTATAGTCCGTATGTCGGAGTCCCACTATACAGTACATACCGCTCTTTTTTTCCAGGTCAAGCATTATCTGCGGGTCGGTATTCCTTAATATCAAAGTATAATGCGAAGAGGTTCAAGCTGTCCACGTGGCGAGGAAATCACGTGGACAGCATCTTCGTTGATGCTCGCCGTAACGGGTGAGTCAATGTTCTGATGTTGGAAAAAAAATAGTACGAATATTTTTAAATCAGGTGCGATTTAGCGCGTGTGTGACACTTTCAACCTGTTCAAATGGATGGATGAATTTCTCACGTCTGTTCTTTTCTCTTTTTTTTCAAAATTCTTCTGCTTATTTTCATTCCGAGAAATTAGCATTTTTCTGAAAGCCGTGAACATTGTATTAAGTGTTATCTTTGTCTGAAAATTATTTGAGTTCCGATCCCGGGCGTCCTATGCATTATTTTCAGCGTGAGTGGGACAGTTGAGAATGCATAGTCTTCTTTTTTATTCCGAAGAATGTTCAAGATAAATTCTCGTCCACCACCTTTTTTTTCTCTCACCCACCCCGAAAACGACGCTACCCCATAAAATTATGGCATAAATGAACTCATGGTACGCGGGAACTCATTCGGAGGGTGGGGCAAAAAGACATTCTTTAAGCAGTTTTTTTGGATATGGACACATTCTGCGCGTGTCCAGTTTTTTGTTGTTGTTGCTAAAAATCAAGAATTGTGAAACTTTTCTGTGTCGATCCATTTTCACCCTTTGATATTTAGTTTTTCCTGCTCTTTACTGTCTGCAGTTTCCACAATTTAGGAATATTTTCCACTTCCTGTTGAATCTCCAACTGATTCCTTAAATTATTATTGCTTGAACCATTATTTTCAATGGGAAAGGAGACTTGGCGGCACACATTTCCGTTTTATTCATTTTCTGTTGGTTAGTTGTACTCACATGCCCGTGAGGGGCTATGGTTTTGGGGATTTTTCCCATTAAAAATGTATCCCCAAATAAGCCGCGCACCCTATTTTTCTGTCGCAATTTCTGGGAAAAAGGTTTGCCTGTTACTCCAGTGGAGACGGTATACCGTACTTTGTTCTACCAATTCATTCATCAATTTGCCATCGATCTCTTCGTGATTTCAGAGTCGATTATCTTCGAAAATTTTGTGTTCGGTCTTGATCCAACCAGGTACAGTATCTCTGCTTGATAAAAAAAAAACCACCCCCTGAAGCTCTGTTGGTGATACCTGTTTATCAGCACCGGTTTGCTAGTGATTTCAATTTCAGAAGTAAGAACTTCAAGATCCAAAGATTTAAAAAATGTATATATTTTACGAAAGGGGGGGGGTTGAAAGGAAATGCAGGGCGCCAAATTTTCGAGTCCGTGAGAAATAATCGTTCAAGCAATAACAATTTTAGGAATATTTACATGTGAAGCAGCAAAAATTGTTTCTCCTATCATGCTACAGAAAGTAAAGGATTCTTTACTCCCTTAGTATCGAAATGAATACTGTACTGTATTTACCCTTCCGAGAGGAATTATCTGATGGAGGAAGCTGCCATATTTTGTGTTTTTATTGTCCTACAGGAAGTACACACTATTGATTTTTTTTTAAATGAATACCTACATAATTAAAATTGATTTCACAATTTGTGATTTTTAGAAAACAGAAAACTGGGGTGCATGTCTTATGCGAGACTGGCATTTTTGACATGATTTTCAGAAGAATATTAGGGTGCAGTCTAACTTTAAGGCGCGTGGTACTCGAATAAATGCGGTAAAGCTCTACAAAATGAGAAGCGTGGCTAGTTTTCCGTTGGAACTCAAATTGTAAAAACGTTCGCAATTCTTTGTTTTATTCAGGATCTCTTTTTTTTTTGGGAGGACTGTGAAAATGTAGACTTCTACTGCTTTGTGATTGCTAATCTTTCAAGCATAGGCATTGCCGAATGAAGTATAAGCGTTGAATACCGTATTTATGATCACTTGTCTTAGGAAACCCCATGGAGACTATTTGGTGGTCTGTTGTG